>QMIH01000442.1:0-26910 GCA_003987875.1 Clarias batrachus | reverse complement strand
TGGCATGCCGTTTAGGAAAAGATTCATGAGAGAACTTAATGAAAACTCTGAATATATTGAATGAAACGTGAGAATATTGAATGGATTCCGAATATATTGATTGAAATATATATATATATATATATATTGAATGAATTCTGAATATATGGATTAAAAACTGATATATTGAATGAAAAAAGTCTGAATATGTTGAATGAAACATGACGTCATCGAAACACAGCGCCATCTTTAGGAAGGATGAGTGAGTCGGTGAGAAACTTGGTTGCTGCAATTGAGAGAAATGAAGAGATGGTCAACACATTGATGAGTGCGTGTACGGCCCAAAGTGGTGGCACAAGCCGCACTCAGTATCAGACTACGGATGAAGAAATATATTCGCTATTTCACCGCGGAAGACTGGTGTTATGCGCTAAAATGCCCCCCTGCCACAGATTGCCCCCCCCTATTTAATCTTTCGATAATTTATCGAATATTATATTAGACCAGAAATTTCTAGGTTTATGATTTAGAAATTACAAATTACAGATGGCGCTGTGTTTCGGTGACGTCATGTTTCATTCAATATATTCAGACTTTTCATTCAATATATCAGTTTTCAATCCATATATTCAGAATTCATTCAATATTCTCACAGTTCATTCAATATATTCAGAGTTTTCATTAAGTTCTCTCATGAATATTTTCCTAAATGGCATGCCATATATATATATATATAATTTGCATTACAACAATAATAGAGGAATACATGAGGCATATATTGTGCAGTAGGAAAAATGGCTTTCATTAGGCAAAGAAAACGTTACAATTGAATTTGTGAATTTGTCGAAATTGTTTTCTAAAAATTGTTGATCATTAAAACCACATAACATTAAAATCAGCAACGATTTATTTCGCTTTTTAACGAATCCATCCTCTTCTTCTACATACATAATTTTTAGCAAAATTAATTTGACTTTAAGCCTCATAATGAAAACTAACCACAAGCACAAGTATGAGCTTACATGTACTGTCTGCATGACACACATAGTCATAGGAGTACGATTACTACTAGTAGTGTTACTGTAATATATTACTTTTAGTAACATACAGTATACTTTTTGTAACTAGTAACACAAATGTGATTTACTAGCTCACAGCATTTTCATTCAATTGGTGTGTGTGATAGAAGTAGGCTTTTATAAGTTCTCCATGTGTTAGCATGGATTTCCACCAGGTGTTATTCAGACAGGTTCTGTATCCATTATCACCCTGACCGGCATAAAGGAAGTACTAAAGATTCTCTGTATTAGAATCATGCCCAGTTAACCACTTTGAAGCTTAATAATTAAGATGCATTGGTTTAATATCTAGATTGGGTTTTCAAAAATCTTCGTTACATATCTTTACCTTTGTTCGGATTGACATTTTAATTCATATTTCATTTTTAAACCAAGCGCAAGCCTAGTTGTTTAGTAATGTCTTCATCATATCATATCATATCATATGAAGTCAAACTGGAATGGTGATGACATTTTTGAATGCATGATCCTTAAAAATCAAGAGATACTGTAACTTGTCACTGCCTTGTGAAAGAGACGCATCTCTCTGTGTGAACTGTACACACAATCGTTCACCGACACCACTTGCACATTACAGGAACTCGGCTGAGAGTTATTGCCACATTGACCTCACAAGCCATTTCCACATGTTTTGGCCATTTATAGAGTTCCCGACATGGAGCAAGCAGTCTGATCAGGACTGAGAAAACTCTCCGCCTTTATGGATTAGTGTGGTGCACTAGTGTATTGCTGGAATTATATAAACAACACATAACCGTGTTCTGCTATTCTGCACAATCAAAGGCCCGGTTAGACTTGGACACCCCTCGCACATAGCAAAATAATTCATTAATCGTATGTTATTCGTCTCTCCTCCGGAGTATAAACTAAATTAGCTTTCAGCAGGAATTATCACGCCTATTTAATTAACATGTTGTGCTCCTGCTTAGTTGGAACATGGTGAGATTGAATTAAGCTCCCAAAGACTACAGGGTATTTCATCATGTCAGAAATCTTTTTCATTTTTCTCATGTGGATTCCAGTCGAGATCTTTGCTTTCTCAACATGTGACGCTGTTTTCGAATTAACAGCTATGGAGACTCTGTCCTTCACAGATGTTGGTGAGTCAGTGAGTATCGGTATCTTTACTGTTTCCTTGTGCCTTCTGGTCATGGTCAAGGTGAATCTGGAGCTTTTCCCAGATATTTTGAAGTAAGGCAGGGATGAATGCGACACTATGCACACAAATGCACACATCTTCCCAGATCTAAATACTGCTTTTGGAAACCCTAAAACCTAGAGGAAACCCACATGGACATCAGGGGAGCGAACACAGACAGTACTGTGGTTTGAATTCACAATCAATCCTGAGACCTCTGGAGCTACAGGGCTCCAAACCCACTCACCCACTTATCATCTATACCACTTTATCATGTATACACGGTCGTGAGGGGCCTGGAGACTATCCCTGGTGACTTAGGGCATGAGGCGGGGTACACCCTGGACGGCATGCCAATCCATTGCATGGGGCACACACACTCACACACTATGGGCAGTTAGCCTAATCTGTATGTCTTTGGACTGTGTGAGGAAACTGGAGAACCTGGAGGAAACCCACCAAGCACAGGGAGAACCTGCAAACTCCATGCACACAGACCAGAGGTGGTAATCGAATGAGCTCGTCACCACACATCACAACTTAATTTTGTTTTAATTATGTTTACTAATTACATTTAATATTGAATTATATTCACTCCTGTCTATTCTGGTTCAGTTTCCTTGATTGTTGATGCAGCCTATTTAAATACTTTTTAGTCATTTGGTTTTAAACCATCTCTAAAAGATAAGCTTCCAAGGAGAGAACTACTTCCTGTTTCCTTTGCGTGTTTGCAATTTGGTTTCACAGTTCTAGTTATAGTGAAATACAGGACTGAACAACAATTCAAAGCTTCAAATTTGTCTTTATGTTTGATTAAATGCCAACATTAGACTGGGTATTCTAGATTGTTTAATTACATCTCTGATGGAGGTCTTGGTCGCGATGTAGCTAGAAGCTTGTCAAGCCAGCTATTGAGGGACATTTCCTGTTCAGCCCTTTTGCGGTGGTTTTCCATTCACCAAGCCCTTTCATTTTTATGATTCACACATCAATCTGTCTCTGTGGCATTTCCTGTCCTTGTCATGTGCCGACTGGAAAGATTGATTGATTTTGCGTAGGATAACTGTTGCCTTATGTAACTTGGACTGTTGTCTTTATGTTTTGTTACTTTTTATATCTTGTGCTTTCTAGAGTGGATGCAAGATTGGTGTCTCACACTCCTTGACAATTTTTTTTACCATTATTTTATTTCAATCTAGGATATATTGCGATTTATCAAACGCTTTGTTTAGTAGTTGGAGTCAAGAATCTAACCAGAATTTACAAGCTGGTTTCGTAAAACGTAAAAACCACAAGGTGACACCACCCCCTTTAAAAAGCAAACCACTTTATTGGTAATCACCAACTATTACCCGGCTATTAGACCTAGCATAACCCACACTTACGTGCGTCATGCAAAGTCAACCAAGTAGAGGAAAGCATCAAACATATGGCTTACCTTATACACTTATATCAGTCTATGCAATACGAAAACTCAACCAAAAGCCATTGCATTACAATAAATAAATTTATCAATTGATCACAAGGCTAATCCCGTTTGGCCCGAATGACGTAGATTCGTGTCAAAAACAGATCTCACCCTCTCTTCACAACAACGTTTCCAGATTCTGTTGAAGTTTCTCATTCAAGCTTCTCATTCAAGTGTAGTCCAACATCATTGCAGACTCTGGTAGATACTCCACTTATGCTGTGCCCATACGGTGCTCCATGTAATGTTCAATCGTTAATGTTTTTCTATTGTGAATTAGAATAGCTCAACAGGAATGGCGTCTGTTGTAGTAGTCTCGATCATGTACTTTGTTCGGTGATCTCTGAGGCAAACTCCATCCGTTTGTCCTGCGCAGGCGTACACCTGTGTGTATGCACAGGAGGGGCTGGTGGCCTTGCTCGGGGTAATAAATGTGGAGTTTTTATGGCCTGGATTAGATGGGAAAGAGCTATGCAGTGGAAATCCTGGTGGTAAGAGTTGCTTATCTAAGTCTGGTCTTATAAAGCAAACAGAGCAATGACATCTCAGAGATACAGCCTGTCTCGGATCTGTCTAATGAAGCAGCACGGCTCCTGTGGACAATCGTTATGGTGGCAGAAACGTCCGTCTATTCAACCAAAAACAACAATATTTTATAAGTGTTTTCTGAATAAAGTAATGTTCAATAGCTGGCTTATTGATCCAGACTACCTCTTTAGATTTTACCTCAATATGTTTGCAAATGATATACTCCAGTCAGACATAACATCAACACCAAGTAACATTAATACATGAACACTGATTAGCAATTCAAGACAATTAACCTGGTGACAGGATCATGAGCACCCAAGGCTCATTTATGTCTGCAGGGAGGAATTGCCAGCCTGTCTGGTCCGATCCCAAAGAAAAGCCAATGCAGCACAATGTCATTCGTGGCCACCAAAGATCCACCAGAGTACTAAACCCACCACTCATGGGGCCTGCAAGGCAAAGAGCCCAAGGCCACCAACCCGGCTTCCAAACTCCGCAGATCCCAATCGGATGGAGCACCGATCCATGGAGACCCCAACCAGCACTGTACAGAATTACTGATAGGCAAAGTGAATAACATTGATTATCTTGTTACAGTTCAGTGGAAGAGGTTGGACTGAATTATTCAGCGGATTAAAGGACTGGGTCAGAGAGACTCCAAAACTGCCACTCTTGTGGGATGTTCCCAGGTTGCAGTGGTCAGGTCATACCAAAAGTGCTCCAAGATTGGAAAACTGGTGAACCGTTGACAGGGTCATGGGTGGCCAAGGCTCGCTGATGCACATAGGGAGTGAAGGCTGGTCCATGTGGTCTGATCCAATGGAAGATCAACTGTAGCGCAAAGTGTTGAAGAAGTCAATGCTGGTTCCAATAGAAAGGAGTCAGAACACACAGAACATCGCTATTCGTTGCATACTGTATGGGGGCTGGATATCTGCCAACAGCACCTACACTCCGCATCATAACTGGATCACACAGCAATGGAAGTAGGTGACCTGCTCTGCTGAATCACGTTTTCTTTTACATAATGTACATATTTGTTGTTTTCCTGGGGGGGAACCTTGGATCCTGCCTTTCATGTGGATGTTACTTTGACACATGCAGTACCACCTACACATTGTTGCCTCACTGGCAGTCCAGTATATATCTAATCTATAATTTAACCCATATGAATGTGTGTATATTTATGAGTTAAATGCAAGAGGTCAACTTTTTGCTTCACATTTACTGTCCAAAGAGTCAACGAACACTTTTCTTCTGGTTACCTTCAGATCAAAAACAGATCTTCACCGTCCCTGGAAAATTCCGGTCTACTTTCTTATGTTCTGCCACTGCTAATTTCCTTTAGTTTCCATAAAACTAAACACATATTCTCATTACCATGGTGAGTACTAACAGCATCACTCCAGGGCCCACAGCGTAATGAATGATCCCTCCTAACTGCAATATAATGCGAGTAGTGATGTGTGAGCCTGTAGGCCTGGTATGGAAATGCTTGGTTCTTTGTTAGATTTCATATTATAATAATAAGCAGCTGCTAAACCCTTTAGTCCCTTCGTTGTGTTGTTGCAGCAGGGCAGAATGGGCAGAATGCTTGACTGCTTACCCCACAGGAACTGCGAGAGTTTTGTTTGCCAACAAACAAACACGGAAAACTAATAAAGATTTGGCGAGGCATGGCGATGATTCTAGGTCATGATTCACTGAATGCACAGAGGCATATCCACAAATATACAGTTGTTTACAGAATAATTGTGGCCAAGGCTAAGAAACCTGCAGATCCTGGGATCTCACAACTTCACAATCTTCATTAGTTCACCTGTCTATGCTTATAATGTCCCAGATTTGGTCATGGGTTACTCATTCATTCATTCTCTATACTCTTCTATGTTCTCTACACCGCTTATCCTGGACAGGGTCATGGGAAAGCTAAAGCCTATCCCAGGGGACTAGGTGTATGAACAAGGGTACACGCTGGACCGAGTGCCAGTCCGTTCATCGCAGGGAACACACGCACATGCATCCTCCTTAACTACGCGCAATTTTGGAAATGCGAGAGAGAACATGCAAACTCCACTCGCACAGACACATTAGGTGGTTCGGTGGCTTATTGATTAGCAACTTGCATCTCCAGGGTCCAGGTTCGATTCCTGCCTCTGTGTGCATGGAGTTTGTATGTTCTCCCCATGTTTGATGGGTTTCCTCCAGGTACTCCGGTTTCCTCCCACAGTTCAAAGACATGTAGATTAAGCTAATTGGAGTTCCTAAATTGCCTGTAGTGTGTATATATGTGTGTGTGCGCCCTGCGATAGATTTGCACCCCCATCCAGGGTGTACCCCACCTCGTGTGCCTGTGAAGTTTCCTGAGATACAGGAATATCCGTATAATATCTGTATACAGGAATAAGCAGTATAGATGATGAGTAAGTGAGCGAGTACTCGCACATTAGCATCAAAATTATTTTCAAAGTATATGCCACTGGAGAAATAGACTTCCTCGGTTTTGACTCCTTGAGTGATTCTTTTCCTTAGTGGAACATAGCATCACTTCTAAACATTCTCAATGTCAGTAAATTACAATATCAGCACTTAAAAAAAAAAAAAATCTATTTATCAGTGTGGTCAGGAAATGTTTACTGCATTCATGGTGATTCAAATCTTCATGGTGACCACTAGTTCTGAAGGAAACAGTCCTGGTGGTACAGAATGCAAGGAAGCAGAGCAGATTGTTACAGTACATGTGTAACAGTAACAGTGTAAGGCTGCTTTCACACTAGGCATGATTGACTTGTACTCATTATGCAGGCGCATTATCAATATTGTTCCGTACTCGAGTACATTTGCTTATTTACGCTCTCCGATACAGCAGGTGGCACCTACAGTATGGTATGCACCTATTTGGTTTGCAAGCAACCAATAAACAGAAACGGAGAAGAGATCAAGGACGTGAACCTTCAAGCTACGCCAGATTTTACTCATATTTCGGCAAAAATGTCAAGAGAAGAGCGACCCTCTCTTTATTACTACTTTATTATCCACGGCTGTGTAGATAAAAGAATGAGATTGGCAAAACACTGCTTTGATTTCAGAGACAGATTTGATGATGTGGCCTAAACACAGTATACTGATCTGGACCCTGGCATAACATGGTCACTCTACGCCACCAGGTTGTTTTGGGTCAACTCTGTCTTTTTGTTTTCAGTTCTTTACCAGAGATTTAGGCCAAATCATGTGACGTTTTTCCATCCATTGTGGAAGGTGTTGATATTGTTCTGTGACTAAGTGGTGAACTGCCAGGCCTCTTGTGTCACCACTTGCAGCCAGTTACGACTACAAGTGGGGTCATGGGCTTGGTGAGGGGAAATGCACATCAGAGTCCTTACTAGTTCTGTAACTAGAAATGTTTGAAAGTGGTTAGTGGTTAAGGCAGTTGGCCTTCATCCAATATGAGGAATATTACTATATTGCCCAAAGTATTCGTTCGCCTGCCTTCACATGCATATGAACTTGAGTAACATCCAATTCTTAACCGGTGCGCAGTCGTGTTGGAACAGAAAGCGGCCATTCCCAAATTGTTCCCACAAAGTTGGGAGCAGGAAATTGTCCAAAATGTCTTGGTATGCTGAAGCATTAAGAGTTCCTTTGTGAGGAGCCGAGTCCAACTCCTGAAGAACAACCTCACATCAGGTCCAACATGACTGCGCACCAGTGCACATAAAGACATGGATGAGCGAGTTTGGTGTGGAAGAACTTGACTGGCCTGCACTCAGTCCTGAGCTCGACCCGACAGAACACTTTTGGCATGAATTAGAGTGGAGACTGCGAGCCAGGACGTCTCGTCCAACATCAGTGTCTGATCACACAAATGGAAGAATGGTTAAAAAATTGCCATAAACACACTTCTAACCCTTGTGGAAAGCCTTCCTAGAAGAGCTGTTATAGCTGTAAAGGGCGATGCCGACATCATAATAAACCCTATGGAATAAGAATTGGGTGTTACTCAAGTTCATGTGCCCGTGAGAGCTGGCGAGCGAATATAGTGTAGAGGAAGAACATAAAGCTGAAATACAATATATTTGGCTTTCCTTTGACAGACACGTAGACAAATCATGGAGGTATACAATTTTATTCGGTGTTCCAGAAAGGCACTAAAAAAACAAAATGGGGAAAGAGTGATGAATGAGATTTGGAAGAAAATACACGAACTGATAAGACGGTTCCAAGAGAAACAGATGTACAGCACATTCCACACACAGAACAGCACAGCAACACGCCGCTAGCTAAATGTTTTGTTTTTGAATGAACTGAAACCTCAAGAGGAGTTGATCTGTTTGGGTAAAAGCCTTTCTGTTCTTCTCTAGAATCCAAACCGGCATTGATTCCTGTTATTATTCTCCTTCATGTAGCCATCGACACACCAACTGGAATCAGGTCACCTGTACTTCAGCAGCATATCTACTTTAAATAGGAAAGGACCTGGAAACATAAAACGGCTAATCACACACACACACACACACACACACACACACACACACACACACACACACAGTGCTGGAGTGTTGAGGTGTGAGGAAAGACACTGGTCCCGGTGACGTCTCTTCAGTAACTGCAGAACCCTCGGCGTGTTTCTCTGAGACGAGCGTTCCTCTCCCGGTGCTGAGCGCTCACAGTTCGTCTTTGTAGTAACCCAGCTTGGCGTACGACATCTCCTTCCGTAGCTGCATCACCTCCCAGAACATTTGCTCAGCTAAAAGAAAGGAAAGAAAGAAAAAAAAAACACCTTAGATGTTGATCACAGGATTAATGAAGTGTCTGGAATATATTTAAAAACAAATATTACATTTCATTCCTCTTATACTAAAGATCTGGAAATAGTAAACAATCACAAAAACAAGCCATTCGTCAGAGATGTAGGAACTACGGTGTAGTACATTATCTGAGTGTGTGCATAATTATATTTACAATAATATCTCTCGCACAGTCATTTCAGCTGTGATGGAACTCACAGAGTAATAAGAAAAATATTTTTTAAGTGTTGACGTGGCACAGGTTTTATGCCAGACGTCCTTCCTGAAGCAACCCTCCATAATTTGGGGCAGAGGTGGCTCAGCGTATTAACACTTTCAGTTTCTAATCAGAAGGTCGCCGGTTCAAGCCCCAGCTCCACCAAGTCATGGCTGACTCTACGCTCTGATCCAGGCTTCCTACTAAGTCTTCATATCCAAGTTGGGATATGCAAAAAAAAAAAGTCTTTCACAGTAATACACAGCGGTACCTTGGAATATAAATTTAATCTGTTCTTAAGGAAAAATTTTGTATTTTCCCACAGGAAATAATATAAATGCACTTAGAACACTTAGAAAAGACATGCAGATTAAATAAAATATGAAATAAACAAGCATTAAACCTCATTTAATCTCAATTTATGATTCCTCTTGGTACCGGCTGCTGTAAAAATTAAACTGAAATGGACTTCTGTTTTCTTCCTGCTACCGTCCTTGCTAACATTCTTGGGACCCATGGTGCTGTGTCTATGTCTATATTAAATCTTGCATGAAGTTAACTTTCTTCCCTTAGCGTTCCACTGATGCAAACATTTTTAGAACGGCTCCAGGACATACGCGCAAGTTGGTGGGCGTTCAATTCAGTTCAACTCAGTTTGGTCGCTCGTACGCCGAAGATGCTTCGTATGCTGAGGTAAATTTCTTAGAAAAAAGCAAACATTTGTGAGGCGAGGCGTTCATATGCAGAGATCCCAATGTATATGAAAGAAATAAGGGCTTAACATAAAGGCTTAACTGAAATAAACTGGGTTTTGACTAGCACTAGATGACTGGGGTCGTTTCCCTGACCAGGTACTGAACCCTGGTTCAACCATTAAATGGTTTAAAAGTTTGGTTTAAATGTTGTTGAATATTGTCTCTGTCTTGCATTCTGGGGGGGAAAAAAAAAATCACAGCTTGCCAGACCAAGTGCGGTGCTACAGCTTAGACTGCAGAACTGCGAGTGTATAGTATGTGGGTGTGATGTTGGTGCTGCTCACCGTCCTGCTGCTTGACCAGTCCTTGGTGAATGTAGCGAATGTAGGTGAAGAAGTTACAGACGGAGGTGATCTAGGATTAGAAAGCAGAGGTTAACTGGATTACAGCAACCGAGACCTCAATGAACATTTCATTTCCGACAAGTTCTGCCTCTTTATCAGTCTGCAGCAGTTCTGTGTGTGTGTGTGTGTGTGTGTGTGTGTGTGTGTGTGTGTGTGTGCGCGTGTGCTCCAGACATGCCTTGGGGACATTTTGTAACTGATAGGCCAAATGAGATAAGCTGGAGTAAACAGGCGTCCTGGTCACAACAGCATTAATAGAACAAGATTAAGCCGAGGACTCTTTTTTTATACAAAAAAAAACAAAGAAGAAAAATTATAATTGCAAAAGTATCAAGAAGTGGAGCTCATCATTATGCAGTAATGATGATGATGGTCATGAGGTGGTGCTTAGCATGTTCATGCCTCATGCTAATACTCAGCATTCAGTAATCTGGTGTCAAGTTCTTCACAGGAATGGATTTTGAACATCAAACAACCTGAATACATTTGTTTACTTTATAATAAATCATTCAACTATATAGTTATAACCATAACCACATTCTGTTTTTTTCCCTTTATTAACGAAAATTGAACCTTTAATACGCCAAATATGGATTAAATACACTTCAATTCACACCTGATCTGATCTATAAGCATCTGATTATTTTTCAGACATGCACTGCTGTTATTCTAGTTTCAATCTAAACTCTTCCTTCATACTGTTCATATTCTGTCTCTGCGTAGATTTTGTGTGTGAAAATCCAGCATGTTCTGTCTCCACAGAGACTCATGTCCTTGTTTATGCTGCTGTTTTTGTCCTGATAGAAAGGACTGGAAAAAAAACCCTTTAACACTAGCATCACATTGAGAGCTAACTTATCCAAAGATGTTCAACTGAAAAACACCATTAAAGGAACATTTAGAACAAAAATATTAATATTTGCATGTTTTTTGTCTTTGTGAGCCTCAATAAATATCAAGACGTGATGTTTTATATCATTTTTCTTTTCAGGACACAAAAACTCATGACCTTTTATGAGGTATACTGTAATTAGAGTAGGAACTAGAGTCTATGCAAAGTGTCTTCAGTTCGAGCAAAAAAATGTATTAAAAAAATGCAGATTTTCGCCAATTGTTAAGTCTTTATGTGTAAAATGGACGTATAATCCTGTGAATTTTATGTAAGTGTTGCAATTTTGTGCAAATGTGGATCATGCATCAGTTTTCAACAGCAGTGACCCTTACAGTCTGAACCAGATTGTTGCTTGTAAAGAGAGAGATTTGAAAATTCAAGGTCCGTCCATCACACACACTCACACTCGCTCTTCGTCTGGACAGCTTTATTCTGTCTACAAGGACATGGGAGGCGTGGAGCCTATCCCAGGAGACTTAGGGTACAAGGCAAGGTACACCATGGATAGAGAGCCAGTCCATCACGCACACACACACACACACACACACACACACACACACACACACACACACACACACACACAGACTCACACGCTCATTTAGGTGTCTTAGTTAGCTAGTTAGTTTTGGTTAATTTAAGTTATTACCTTGTTTCATTTCATTGTGTACTGAACTGTATATGCTTGAAATAACAATAAAAGCCTACTTGACTTGACTTGGCAATTTTGTAACACCAATCAGCCTAATCTGCATGTCTTTGGACTGTGGGACGAAACCGGAGTACATGGAGGAAACCCACTAAGCATGAGGAGAACATGCACAATCCATGCACACAGACCCCGAGATGGGAATTGAACCCGGACCTTGGAGGTGCGAGGCAACAGTGCTAACCTCCGTGCAACCCAAGGTCCATCCCTAAACATTTTCCTTATTATTTAAATGTTGTTTTCTGTTTTTATTCGGCTTCTGTTATAAGAGCAATTCCTTAACAAGTTCGCTCACGATGTAAAATATTCATGTTCAGCTCTCAGTCCCATCCGAATCAAACATTTAAAGAAGAAAGAAAACTTTCCATTTCAAGTAATGGATACGGCAGGCAGAGCGCTGAAGGCGGTGCGTTATGAAAAGCAGCAGGGAAACACTCACCCGATACCGACAGAACGGGGACACGTAATAGTAGTTGCTGGAGTCCCCGAATTTGATTCTGTGCTTGCAGGTTTTCGTCTGGCCACTGAGAGCGCACTTTCTGCAGATGGGAAAACATGTTCCTTTAAATAAATATTTGCCCGTCCAAGCATCTGTTAACAGCCAACAGGCAATAAATAAATAATTAGGCAAGCTTGTGTGTACTATTTATTCATTGTCCTACACTAGCAACACCAGCTAAACAAAGCTGCCTCTATAAAGAGAAAAACAAATGTGCCTTTACAAAGCTAACAAGCAAGAGAGGCTGCATGGAGAATGGTGAGAGTGAATGAGTGAGAGAGTGAGGGGGGAGAGAGAGAATGTACAGTACACTTACGTGACTATTTCAGACTTCCTGCCACTAGGGGGCGGCAAAAAAAGAAAGAAAGGAATAAAGAAACAGAACAGATGGAAAACGCTGACAAACCGAAGCAGCAAAGCTGACATTTGATCAAACTAAAATTTGTGGGAAGGTGCGTCGAATGTGGTGGAGTGTGTGAGCGGTGTATTAAACACTATATCCAGTCTTTAGGCATCGTTTATAAATCACACCGTCCTGGTGCTTCGTGGTAGATTCATAAATCACTGTGTGTGTTGTAAATGAAAAAAAAAAGAATTTGTCTTCTGTATGGGAGGATTTTATTTCATTCTATAATTCATCAGTGTTAATTAAAGCCTGCCGTCCTAACACTCACACACCAACGGCTGACCTTTCTCAGAGAGTGATTTAATGTTAAGTGTCTTTGAACTCGATGGAACCAATTCAGGAATACACGAGAGAAATTCATTCCCAAAGACCAGAAATGCTGTCCTGAGCTGCTGAAATACCTTCACTGAGGCAAGGACAGCACTTCTGATCAGCTTTTAGTTAAACAATGGGGGAACTTTATCTGTATATACACTATAATATAAAATATTACAATAGACCAAGAACAACATCAGCTCACTTACCTGAATACATTTCAGACTGAGTGGGAGATCTGTGCCAGTAACTCCACATCCCACAGTATAACAAATGTTATTAAAAAAAATCTACCTTAAGTAAGTTAGTCATTAAATACTGTGAATAAATACTAATTCTCAGCTTACTGATTACTTATCTTACTTAAGCTTTTTGCCTTATTTTATTTATTTACTTGCTTAACTTTAACTTAAGCTTAACTAATTTTCTTACGTATCATTCTAACTTAAATGCCTACACCTTTCTACTTTATTTATACTTTATATATTTATCTTTCTAACTTACATTGAACATTTTAAGCAACTGCTTTGCTTACTTAATTTTACATTGAACGTACCTTGTTTACTCACTTGACTGTATAGCTTACTTAACACCATTCCTTGCATAATTACTTTTCTAATTCAATAAAAAAATATATTACTTGCATAATATTTACATACTTACTTGCTTGACTTTCTCAACTTTCTAACCTCACTTTGTTTACTTATCTAACTTTTTAACTTTCTTACTTCACTTATTTACATACTGTAACTGTCTAACTTGCATATGTTACTTACTTGGCTTTCCAACATCAAGTTAACTTTCAAGCTTCTTTTACAATACATACTTTACTTACTCAATTTTCTATCTTATATAGCTTTCTAATTAACTTTACTAACCTTTTTTAAATATAACTTTGCTGATCTTCCTTACTTCACTTACGCACTTTTTTTCCTTTCTAACTTACTTTACATCCTGATTTACTTACTTACTTACCTTTGTTATTTTCTTTAAATACTTTCCTTATTATTACTTTTCTAAATTACTTTACTTACTACAAATTTTTACTTACTTTAGATATAATGTTTACTCAACATAACTTCTTATACTTAAATTAACTTAATGAACTTCCTTGACATTATTTATGCTATTTGCTTTCTACCTTACCTACAGTAACCTACTTACTTTGCTTTAAGTACTCGGTAAACTTTTAAATTCTTTACTTATTCTCAAACTTTTAACTTACTTCAATTACTTTCTTGGTAAATTAATTAACTTTCTAACTTCCTTTACATATATAACTTTCTAACTTTTACATGGCTTACTGATATTTTGTACATAATTAATTTACATATTTGTTAATTCATATATATTTTTAAAGTATATCTTTATGAAAATGGCCCACTATCATTCTTCACCACAACATGCCTGCTGTTGTTGGTTAGGAAGCAGGTGATCAGCAGTACTCACTTGGGTCCTCCACACTCCACGGCTGAGGCTTTGACTACCGGCAGCGGCTGGAACCCCACTGGCTCCACACTCAGTGTGTTTCTCTCCACAGCCTCCAGAATGGCTGAGCCGAGCTATAAAAACAAAATAATGAAACTTCACAATTCTTACTCATCAACTTCTATATATACATAGTTTGTCTGCACGAGGGCTTCATTATCTTCCTGTACAAAAATCTACAAAATTCCTAAACTGGACAGACAGATTCCCGTTCTTGGCTGACAGGAGAGGAACCTGATATGATCTTCATCCACCACAATACTGTATATGACATGTACTCAGATATTTTTCTGGTCACCACATTTGTAAAGAGCGCTTAATTGAGTTACTATCGCCTTCCTGTCAGCTTGCACTGCTCTTATTCACAGCTCTAGAGACTAAACAACATTACGTATGTCTTCCCTAATTCTAATGTTTGATATTATGTATTAATATTAGCTGAAGATCCTCATATATATATAAGGCAGTTCCATAAAATCTTTGAGACAGTATTTGTAGTCGTGTACATTATATTAGGATGAGATAATCTCTTATGTAAATCGACTTCTCTCTTCCGTCCTGGGGTATGATTTATGCAAATCTGATGGCACAGATGATTGTACTATGGTTACTACACCCACCAGGTTCTCTCACTCATGTACTCACGGAAGTTCAGGTGCCTAGTTAATGTTTTCCTTATTGTGCCAAAGCACCAGTAACACTGTAGCAGGTGATTCTAGGCAACAATATATACTACAGTATATTTTTAATATATTCACATATAACATGGTGCGTAATTATATAGCAGTAAAATGACCTAAATTTTGTATCACAGTTCACAGTAAGAATGAAAACCATCTGTTTAATATAGTACCAGAGTACAAGCAAAGGAGATTTACACACAGGTGTCACATATATATATATATATACTATATATAAACATTTTAATATGTATTTTTATATGATATACATTGATATATATGTATATGCATATTTATATACATACATATACATACTCAGTATACACTGTATATGTACAGTATATGAATATTTATATATTTAATATATGTGTATACATTTTTTTTTACCTCACTCTTGCAGAATGTAAGACACGGATAAATGTCTTCTTTGTAGATTCGCTCCAAGAATGAGCAACTTCTCTCCAAAGTGGGTTCCTCCTTCCATGCCTTAAACTCATTGAACAGGATGGAATCCACCTAAGTGTGCATGCACACACACACACACACACACACACACACACACAATAAATATTAGTATCATTATGTATCTGCTATTAATATTAAATAAAATTTAAAGTTTTAATTTAATATATTGACATGTATTTACTTTTATTAGTGCATTAATATCAAGAAATATTCTTAGAAAAATCTACTTCAGAATTCTTCCTCAGAACTCCCGAGATTCATGTTTACCTTAACATGCGGGACAATATAATACCTACTGTCATGATATAACCTATTACGAGCTGTAATAGGTTATACCATATCAAGCGTACTTAATAGTATATCAAGTGTACTTAATAGTAAT
The DNA here is from genome assembly GCA_003987875.1 of Clarias batrachus. Lineage (NCBI taxonomy): Eukaryota > Metazoa > Chordata > Actinopteri > Siluriformes > Clariidae > Clarias > Clarias batrachus. Next base: position 10,779 of record QMIH01000442.1, on the reverse strand, counting down.
GAACAAGTAGCAATACAGTAAGTCCGCTACATAAGAACATTTGAGTTGTTCAATCATGGAAGATAGATCACATGTCCGACAAACACTGTTACTGTGTGCGAGTTGTGCATCCTAGAAGCAAGTGTAAAATAGCGCGATGAAGCTGGTACTGCTAATAAGTACAGAGCAATAATGATGCAAAAGTGACAAAATAATAGAAAAAAGACAAAAGTGAAAATAATAGAGAGAATGGAGCGAGGTGACAAATTGGCAGACGTCGCCTCTTTCTTTGAACATGAATTGTTCAACCATCTAAAGAACACTGTACTGTGATATACTGTGTATAGCCAAGTGTGTTAGCATCCTAGTACCTGGATAATATTTGTTTGACTTACGAACAAATCGGACTTACGAACAAGCTCTTGGAACAGAACTCGTTCATATATAGTGGACTTACTGTATTCCCTATGTTTTTTTTTTTAACGATAACCATGCTTGAAGTCTTCAATGAAAATGAATGTCAATTATTCTTAAGCCTTCATTCAAAAGAAATTTCATCACAAGTCCCGGTTTGACTTGAACGTCCGTCATATTGCTCATTCTGAAAACATCATGTGTCATTCTCATAAACAGTAACAGTTATGAAAAATACTGGTAATTTGCGACATATTTTTGGGGTTTAAGGCAATTCTTCAATATATTATCAATGACACAGATGGTGAACATTTAATTATTAATGGTGGATAGACACAACACCTATAACACAAAAAAACAATTGTTTGCCTTCAAGTAAACCTGTATTACAATAAAACACACAGGCACTATATGGCCAAAAGTATGTGGACACCTGATCATCATCATCATACCCATATGAGCTTCTTCATTAAAGAGTCACAACATGCAACGTCAAGCAACCAACTGAGCAAAGCAATTCCTTTTCAATAGAAGACACCCAAACCTAAATCTGAAACAGGATGTACAACAGGGATGTGATATGATTGTGATGGTCAGGTTGTCACCGGATGTTTTGGCCATACAGTTGATGATATACGCTACGCAGAGAGGATACGGGTTCCTTGCCTCCTTGCAGTCACGCACAATGGGCTGTGGAACGCTGAGCTCCTGCTGGCTGCCCAGCATAGCGCTACTGGTGCTCTTGTTGCGCGCGTGTCCTTTCTTGAACGGCACCTTGGAGCCCGACGGCAGCTCTTTACATGGTGACGTAGGGGACGTGGACAGGACCAGGGTCTTCAGGGCAGCCACCTCGGCCTGGAGAACATCGATCTGTGGAGACAGGAAGCGCGACGTTCGTTCGGTTTTGCTATAAAATTTGTGATTTATCAGATTTAATAGTAATATGAGCATCATAAAGGTCAACTGTAATAAAAATAATCTGGACTAGAATAGTGAACCTGCAAAAATGAATGAACTGATTAGAAAAAGAAACTAATAAACATAATTTAGATTAAAAAATATATACTGTATATGGCTTGAGAAGTGTATTCATAGAAACGTCTCTCATGACACAACTTCTCTGCGGAAATGAATAAAGAAAGCTGCAGTGTGCACAAGTTAACATTCCAACCCCATCCCCCCCGACACACACACACACACACACACAGACACAGTGCAACCACTGTTTCTCACCTTCCCGAGCGCTTCCTTCAGCTGCTTCTCCGCTGTCGCCTGCTTCACGTTCGCTTCTCGCACCATCTTGTGAGCCTCCTGTCGAGACAGCGTTCGCATCAGAGTCGGATCGGCATTCCTACTCTCACACCGACATTATGTTCCAAGATTTCCCCCACACACCGAGAGCCAACCCGAGCCTTACACACACTTACAGAGGAAGAGAGTTAGCCAGCATCTCTACGGATGATAGCGGAGGTACATGAAGAAGGACAGTAGGTAGGACGTACGAGATGTGGAAGGGAAAAAGAAAACGTGGTGGAAGAGGACATGAAGATGAAAACCATGACCAAGGAGGAGATGAACAGAGAAAGACAAACAGCTAGTCGAGCAGCTCGTCAGCACATCATGATTCTTGGAGTTTTTTTTTGGTCTATTTACATCAGAAAGATTTCTTTGAACTCTGGTTCCATATTAGGATTTCGTCCATCATGCACAGCCTGTATTATAAGCTGTAGATGTGCTATGCAGCTGCTGGGAAGCTCTGTATCTGGGCAGACTAGATGCCCACTAAGACCTCTGCGTAGAAGGAAGAAGAAGAAGAAGAAGAAGAAGAAACCAAACAAATAAATAAAAAAACAAACCTCGAACAGGCTAGCAGTGAGTTCCTCCAGCTCCTGCCCCAGCTGGTCCCTGACTTTAGAGAGTCTCTCACACTCCTCGTCTTTTAACTTAAGCTCCTTCAAGCAACAAACAATGGAATGGAGACAGAAGGAAAATGGGTAAAAAAAATAATGAATGAATGAATGAATGAACATAAAGTGGGTACGGGAGGGTGGACTTTACGTTTCGTTTTTAATGGCCAAGACGGGAAAATGTCCCCTGAAGACACTCACAGACGGCAGTGTGTTAAGTTTATCAGTCACAATAACTTTGTCCACTCGATCAAAAGCTTCACGTTCTCCAGTTTCATCAAATTTGATGTCAATTAAGTTGAAAGTCTTGAGCTTTTACTAACTAATTTGTATGCCAGGTCTACGAAAAAGTGTTCAAATCAAACCGGGACTCATGAATGACGGCCTTAAATTGGTTGACTTTTCAGAAGCCGACGAGACGCTTAAAATATTTTAATGGTACAAACATGTTAAAGAAGCCAATACGTCTAAGAATAACAATCCTGGCTGAGGTGGCTGAGAGTTCACATGAATATTTAACAAGTGGAATGCTTGATCCTTAAAAATTGAGGCACCATCGTCACCAACTTGCGGAAGAGAGATCTGTCTGAGAGAACTGTACACACAATCATTCAACAATACCACTTGCATGTTACAGGAACTTGACTGGGAGTTACTGCCTCATCCCCCGTACAGTCCTGACCTCGCTCCAAGACATTTTTACATGTCTGGGTCATTAAAGGAGTTCCGGGAGGCCAGCGTTTCAGACATGAAGCAGGGAGTATGATCATGGCTCTGGCGTACTGAGAAAACTTGACGGTATCCAAGCACTAGTGAAACAGTGGGATAAGTGCATGAGTGTCGCAGGGGATTATATAGAGAAATAAAGTTTTTTTATAACTGTGTTCTGCAGAATCGAAAGTCCCGGTTTGACTTGAACGCATGTTGACCTTTAAACAAGAAGGTAGCTATTGAAGGAAAACTATTTCAGAAATATGATCTAGTTGTGACCTTGTCCCCATTGGAATCAATAGCTACGTTTACATGGACGATATTTTTTCGATATGATTGAAAACATTTTAATTAGAGATTAAAGCGACATCTGAGGATGAGAAGATAACAATGAGGAAGATATTCCAGAAAGTCTGTTTCAAATATTTGACCTTGCTATCAATTCGCTGTAGTAATCTGATCTCTCTCTTGGTTACAACGATGACTCCATGTACATCCTACAAACATTCAGTCACTCAGCAAACCCGAAAACATAACCCCTCTCCAACTCAGTGGCAGAGGCGAAAGAATGATATGAAAAATGTTTTTGTGGTTAAGTAGTTCAATAACTCACTCGAGCATGCTGCAATTTACACTGTACCTCAAGTTCACAGATTGTTTCACATCAATATAAGGAGACTGGCGAGTAAGTAAAATTACACCCGAAACAAGGTGTTGATCTCGTATAACACCGTATACACATAGTATAAAACTTTACTCTTATGCATAAGTCAGGACAATAATTACGAGATAATGATGATGCAGTCGGAGCTGTGCTGCACAATGAGTCACGGTTCGAGAGTTGCAGAAGATGGTGAAATTTTCACGTCTTCAAATCTGCACTTGGAAACCTTTACTGTGTCTGTAAATGATTAGGAAGCTGGATAATGATATTAAGATATCTATGGATAATCTCAGGTGTTACGGAGATTTTTTTTTTTTATATATAAAGGCCATGGGAATCTTGCTGGGATATGGGTCCATAATATCTCATACTGCTTTAGTACTCACACTCACTGTCTATACCTCTGTATCCATTATATTGAGTCACGGATGGGCCTGGATCCTGTCCTTAGAGACTTGAGGCTTGAGACGGTGGACACCCTGGACGGGGTGGCAATCCATCTCAGGGCACACCCAATTTGGGGAACACCAATGAATTTGCATGTCTTTGGACTGTGGGAGGAAAAACAAAGGAGGAGCCGGAGGAAACCCACCAGGCGCGTGAAGAACGAGCAAACTCCCTGCACACAGACCCTGAGGCGGGATTTGAACTCAGACCCTGGAGGTGCAAGGCGACAGTACTCACCACTAAGCCACCACCCCACCTACTTAAGTTCTGATCACTTTCTACTGTACAGTACATCCAGTGTTTGTTTACAAAGATTGCATGACTCTATGTTTAAATTCGAAGCACTTGTTAGTAATGGGTGTGGCTGGAACACCTGAGCTGAATGTCTTTCATTTGCACACATGCTTTTAACCAAACTGTGTATATGAAGTGAGACAGCGAGACCATTTATTTAAACCCACTGCTGTTTGTTTGCTTGTAAAGTCGTTTTTGAACGCTACTACCCACATGAGAGGGAGAAACGCGAGAGAGACTTAGTCGTGTCCCATGGGTCCACGTCTGATGCACACTTTCAGCTTCCTGTGCAATAACGTTGCTATTCGTAGCAGCCTGTAATTGCTAGTGCTAGTGACGATTACTGTAAGAACCAGCAATTCTGATGACATCTGTACAAGGAGATTGAGAGGGTAAAGAGACGTTGTGTATTAACCGGTTGAGGGATATGAAAGCTGATCTGCACTGCACCCTCTACCACTCTTTTCAACAGAAGTCTTTTCTCTCCTTTCATTCCTTCCCAAACTCATGCTCTTAATCCAGGGCATCGCCGAGAGTTTTCTCCACTGCTTCCTGTAACAACCTTCTCATTGTCCTGATAATCACAGGGTGCCAGTGAACTAAATCAGGCTGGCGTATTGTGTGGTGGTGTTAGCGCGACAAGGCTGTAATCCGTTCTGACGGCTCACGCTGGTGTAGAGCGCTGGTGCTTTATTTTGTGCTTTCAGGCCATGTAGGACTCTTAACAGTGGATGTGCATACTTTGATACCTGCCATCTTTAACATCTTTGTTGGATGGGAGCCCATTTGAACCTTTCCATCCAAAGCTCTTCATCCCTGTGCTTCTTGCCTGTGATGAAAGTTTGTGTATTCAGCTGTTTGTCCAGATGCTCGTGGGACCTTTAGTTTAGTTTGGAAATCGCTCAAAAAAATGAACCGAACCTGGTTCGAACTAGGTCTTGGTTCGGCGCTGCTTATATTTCTCCAACAGTATTAACAGCTAAAAGATACTGGCTCTGGATAAACACAACCAAAGCACTCTTACGTGAGCTCATGAGCGCTGTCCAATCAGAAGCTTCTAATCGTTATTACATCAATTCTAGCATCGCACAGAGCGTTTAAACAGACAGCCAACTTTGTATACGTGAACTTTTGTAAACCTGTTGGAATTCTTTGGAAGTAAAGTAACTTGGAAGTAAAAATTCGACATAAAAATCTCCTATTAAACACCTTTCCCATTACAGCATACTGAACTTTCAGCCTCCTTTCAGACACAGCATGGCTGTAAATCAATCCCTGCTATCTGATATCTCTCAGTTGAGGATGGGTTCCCTGCCGAGTCTGGTTCCTCTCAAGATTTCTTCATATCTTCTTCATATCCTTCATTTCCTCACACATTTTAAATTTATTTCCCAAATTTCCTTTTTTTTTGGATTTTGTGAAGCTGCCTTGGCGGCATGGTGGATTAGTGGGGTCGCACTGTCGCCTCACACCCTCAGGGTCCGGGTTTGATTCCTGCCTTGGGGTCCGTGTGCCTGGAGTTCACATGTTCTCCCTGTGCTTGGTGGGTTTTCTCCCACAGTCCTAAGACATGCAGATTAGGCTAATTGGTGTTAACAAACTGCTCGTAGTGTGTGAATGACAAACGGGCGTCGAGCTGGCAAACTGACCTCTTAAGTAACTACCACAGAAATGACAGCTACTGTATACAGTATATCCCCAGGATGGGGTGTACAGTATGCGTCACCTGCTTTGATTTGCCCATGGCAAGTGGATGGACACAATACCCTCCACCCCATACTGTATATATAAGTCTAAAGCGAATTAAATAAAAGATCTTTCTTTGAAAGATCTCTGATGTGAACAAACTAGGCACAATGTACTGTAGAGTGACATGAAATAATATGTGGCGCCATGAGGAGCCGAGGCTGAATATCTTTAGCCTGGGTTTCTGTCCACTGTAGACGTGAAAATAGTAAGGAGTCAGTTTTTTAAACTTTTTCTTCTGTTACAGATGTAATGTCTACAGAAATATTTAAATCACACATGGCCAAAATGTCAAAAGTATTGGTGCTGATTTCTGAGTTATGTTATACACAACGAAGCTACTGTACTTCTGAAGTTTATGCATCATGCAAGTGCTTTCCTTAAACAAGTCAAGTTGCTAACTTCAGCCGTTTTGAAGAGATGATTTTATATCATATTAAAAATGGTCATTTAAAAACAATAATCATTTAAAATGCAAATTATTCATATTTCTTTATATGTATTGATACTAAAATCGTTGTAAGCTTCTAGGAGCATATGACCTGTTGCTTAAGTTGTTTTTTGGTAAAAGCTTAAAAAGCAGAAAATCTGTAGTGTCCGTAACCATGTTGAAATATCTAAACAATTTTGCAGTTTAGATTAATAGACTTTTTCAGGTTTATGTGAAATCTAAACTAAGTTTGATCTGAATGACAGTTAAGATCATTGAAAGATTTTAATGAAAAGAGTGTGTTTGCATTTTTACAAAAATGAAGAATGGACCGGGAGATGAGAAACATTAAGTATTATGAAAAATTGTGTTATACGATCCTATATATAAAGATTTTCACCTAGGTGAGACACTTTTAAGCTCCAATACGATGTTTGGGCTGAAAGCATATACAGTACAACACTTCCTTTATTATATCTTTTCTATGGTACTTTCTATACTGAGCAGCGTGACACAGATCTCCTCCTAGCACAGTTAATAGTTTCCCTCCTCACACAATAACACAAAGATATTCTGTGTATCCGTGTTAGGGGAACGGCGTAAGGCGACTCTCTCTACACCGTCTGTCTCTCCTCGATACGGCTTCAGCTTCACCAGAGATATCGCGCTCTCCATCGTGCTGAAGGCAGATATGCTTTAAATCTCCTTTTCCTGTTCCCCTCTTCTATTTAACACCTGCACTACCTCCACAGTCCCTCCTCCCATAATCTGTGGGGATTAAGGGCTTACTGTGAGTAAACAATGCTGTGCTGCTACGTGTTGTAGTCAGCAGACGGGAAAAGGAAAAACACAAAGAACATGTCTCGACAGGCTGACGCAACATGGGGAGTATAGAGGACGCTGGACACTGATTATATGAAAATAGAAATGTTTTTTTACAAAACTAGACGGACATGTATTCCATGCTTATAGAGTAAATCTGAACTGTCAGTCCTGTCGTCTTGGTCCTAGTCTTAGACGTCCTTTTTTTTTTTGTCACGCTTAATAATATGTTCATGTTCTGTCAATTTCTGCAGATGAATTTTTTATAATCTGATATCTGTTTCATTATAATTATGAGACTTTTAATTAAACATAAATCATTTCAACATCATTAAACATATTTCTAGACATTTTCCTTATATTGATGTGAAACAACCACTTTTTTTTTTTTAACTACTGACACTGATGTGGCTTCTTACTAAAAATTTTTGTTTAAACAAAATTTAACTTTTGTTAAAATTACATGCTACAAGAACAATATTAATACTCAATTAAATGAGTAATAAATAAGTCATTAAATGAGTAAATTAAGTTTCTTCTGTTTTTTTCGGTCTATATTATTCACCAAGATGTCTTTCCTGGATTAACGGAGCTCGCGTCTGTGTGTCCACCGTCTGTCTTTACTGCACAGCAAGTCGAGTCGAGACTTTACCACACACCATTCTTATTTAGCCGTCACTATACTCAGATGCTCGAGACTAAAGCTTACGCAGACAAACATTCCTAACATTAATGCAAACAATTCAAGCTAAATGTCATATCAGGCTTTCGTGATGTCATTGTTAAATCTGTAGTAAATACCATGCTGTATTCATGTGTGTCTTTTCTCAAATAGCGTGAGAACGGGAACAGCTGAGCCGAGTCAGATTGATGATGTCATTTATAATGTGTATAAATGATAAATCACCCAGAACAGGAAGGGGGAAGTCATTTCGGCCTCATCGTGTACAATGTGTGTGTGCGTGTGTGTGTGTGTGATCATTTTCCCAGCAATTCCATGAGAGAAATAATGATACTACAGTGTGTAGCAATTAGTATAGTAAACTCTACAGTGTGCAGTAATTACTATAGTAAATGTTTCAGCTTACAACAGTATACTAGCGTGCACTACGTATAATATTTCTCTAATTGGATCTAAGGCAGGACTCTTGAGCTGAATCGGATAAGAGCTACAGTGAAAAGTGTAACTTTAACAGAACAGGTTAATGAAGATTATTTCTACATTCTTTGTTATATTCTTTCATGTAAAAGTCTTAAATAGTTTTTTATTCTAAGGTCACGGGCAGTTGCCTAAGCATTTCACTRCATATCGTACTGTGTATGACTGTGTATGTGACAAATAAAATTTGAATTTTAAAGTCTGATCTCACAAGTAAATCCTGACTTAACAGGTGGGTCCCACTTTAAAAAATAAATAAAAATTCAATGCATGTAGCAAAAAAAATAAAATTAAATTAAATGGTACCTCGGTGCATGAATGTCCTTCCTTGTGAAGTGTCGCCTCAATTACTGAAATTATGCAAAACAACTTTCGGTAGCCGATCAAAACTTGTTTGCGTCAGTGGAAAGCAAGCAAAGCAAGGTAACATATTTTCGTGTGTGTTTTTATTATTATTATTATTATTATTATTGTTATTATTTATTTTTTGCACGATTTTATTCAAGACAAAGCACCATCGGTCCCAGGAATGTTCATAAGGATGACAGCAAGAAGAAAACATAGCCATTTTCAGTTTAATTTTTGAATTGGAGGAACCATAAATTAAGTTAATTAAGTAAGGTTTAGTTTCTATTATTATGATATTTTACTCAGTTTTCATGTCTTTTCTAAATATTTTAATTGATTTTATATTAAGAAATGTGATTATAATGTTGGAAATTAGTAATATTGGTAATATTTTTGTGTGGCTGGAACGGATTATCTGCATTTACATTATTTTCCGCATTTCACCATACGAAACTTCATCTTCAGACCAGAGTAAATTTGTATGCTGAGGTACGGCTGTATTTTGTAAAAAACCTGTTGTAATGCTGTACATCCTTCAATTTAAAAGGTATTCTACCAGGAGCACCAGGAGTGATGCGGGACCTTCCATGCCGCATTCCAACATTCACACACTGTTGGGAAAATTCAACACATACAACAACTCCTGATAAGTTTTTTTTTGGAAAGTGAGAGGAAACCAGAGAACCCTGAGGAAACCCACATGGACACTGGAGCCGGCTGCAACACTATGAACAGTTTTGTCTCCAAAAATGAAAGTGGATTTAATATTAACTTAAACACCTTTCCTGTTATATTGAACGGACAGAGCAGGGTCTGATTTATGGTCGTACTATCTGATATCACCCAAATGAGGACAGGATCCCTGTTCAGTCTGGTTCCTCTCAGGGTTTCTTGCTTTTGTCACTTCAGGGAGGATGTCCCTCGCCACCGTGGCCCTCGGCTTACTCATCAGGGACAAACTAGTAGTTATAATCTATACTTTTCTATTCTTTACTTTAATTTTGTAAATTGAACTGAACTTCCTGACAGCTTCTGACTATCACTGCGTGTCACTACTCTGTCAATATTATTTTACAAATCTATTGTTTTAAATAATTACTGAGATGAAAGCAGTGCCAGATTACTGTACTCCAGGCATTTCAGAGTGTACTGTAAGGTTATGGCTATAAAGCAGAGTGAGTATGATTACTGTTAGAGGGATAATGATTTAGGGATTGAACTAATCCCTCACCCGCTGGGCTTTGGCGAGTTCCTCCTTCAGCCTCTCGTATCCTTTCTCTCTGACTTCCATCACTGAAGGGCTTCTGAGTCGAGACAGGCTGTCTGTGCTCAGGCTCAAGGGGTCCTCTCCGTCATCGGCCAACGAGCCACTCCCATCGCCCGTCCCCGCCTCCTGCGAGGCCGAGCCCTCCAGTCCGGGCAAGCTGCCGACACGCAAGTGAAGAATCAGCATGACTGATGTAGAGACTAAAATACAGTTATACTTGACACATTGGACACGGAATGTATGTCTTAAAGTGCTTTAAGGTTATTTGTCCATGAAGAAATGTTGATGGATTTCGGTAACTGCATAAAAACAGACAAATGCTCAGAGACAACACGTATGTTCATGATGTTATCTAATCAGCCAGTCATGTGACATCAACGAATAAAACCACTCCGATACGGGTCAAACATCATAACAGGGAGAAAATAAAAATGTAGCATGGATGTTGGAACAAGATGGAATGGTTAATGTATTTCAGGATCCAATGATCTAATTAGGGCCCAAGCACTGAGTGCGCAGGGCCCTCTTGTTCTTCTAAGGATTATTATTTTTCTTTTTTTTTTTTTTATTATTTTTCTTTCAATCATCCGG
>QMIH01000441.1:300877-313795 GCA_003987875.1 Clarias batrachus | reverse complement strand
TCCCTCTCTCTCCCTCTCTCTGAACACCTGATGAGCCGAAATCTGCTCTGATTGACGTGTTTTAATGGCCGGGATTTAAATCATCACCATTATGCCCGCTCCCGACGCTGTTCTACACAAATGCCAGTCATCCGGCAGAGGAAAAGCAAAGCGACAGGCGTGTAACGCCCCAGATTGGAGGCTCATCAGGAGGCCGAGCGGAGGAGGGGGCAGGGATAAAGAGGACATGCCCAGGATGCACTGCTGCCTGGGTGATGCATTATTCAACAGCACAGATAACCAAATCCAGCTTGTGCAGCGATTTGGCGGGGAAGTCACCCTTTCTGCCCTAGAGAGGAGCTGGTGGGTGTCTCGGAACACATGCTACGGTGACGACAGACGCCTCCGATAGGGCCACATACACTGCTGAGCTTCAGGGTTTAGAAGGGGGAAAAAATAGCTGATAAGGTGGATATTCAACAACTAATCCTCTGTGACTTTGAGGAAATTTACATTGGTCGTRAGGGAAATAAATGAACGGAGGCTAGCGAGGCTACAACGACCTGCCTCGGTACTGTAGCTATAAAGGGAGCGGTGCCTGGAAATACTGTAACACATTAAGTGATTTTATTCTGATCTCACGTTTCCTACCTCTTTTAATAACCAAATTTGTTCACTTGTCTGTCTGCTCTCGCGCATTCTCTCCCGCTAAAAACATTACAGGCTGCTATTTGGTGTTCATAATGGTTCTTAAAGGTGTTCAGCACTTTCCATTTGCGTTCCAGATGGTTTCAGAGATGAACCCTAACTGGTTTTAGATGGCAGATTAATGCGATTTAAACGTGTCCAACAGGAATATGGTGCTCTCAGTCGAGCTTTTGAACGGTAGAGGTTTCTTAAACTCTTGGGATTCTTGCAAACCACATCTACTATACTGTTTTTCTTTCATATTAATATTTAAATTCATATTTAAGCGTTATCTGGGTCAGTGCTTCCTATCCAGGGAACACAAGGGGCAAGGCAGGAATCCACGCTTGGATGGCTGCCAGTCCGTCGTAGGGCATCTCGTGTGATAACGCGGACACCTGGGGAGCAATTTAGCATCCCAAGTTCATTTRGTGGCAGGTTTTTGGAAGGTGGGAGGAAAACAGAACCTGGATGTAGCTCAAATGGTAGAGGGAGTTAAGACTATCTCAAAATCAGAACTGAAATGAAGGCTGTGGAGTTGTGAGGCAGTAATCGTTCCTCTGCAGAGACAGAATCCCAAAATCAATGAGGATGCAAACGTTGCGAGCACAGGTAGGAGGTAACTTAAGTACACTTAAGTACATATTTCACATATCTGTACTTTACATGTGTAGTTTTATTAGAGAACACATTTTACTTTTACTCGGTCACATGGTACAGCTGTACTTTTACTTAAATAAAATACGTTTCTGCATAGTGTTGCGTTACCTAACCCCATTGATGTGTAGTATATGGAGCAGGAATCATGTGTAAGGCTTGCCTTTCAACACTTTCACTTRCTGCTAAGTAAATTTGAAGATGATTACTTTTACTTTTACTCAAGTACTCTTGCCAATGGGGCACTTCTACTTCTACCAGAGTAATATTTGCCTAATGGAATCTTTACTTAGGGAATCTACTTAAGTACAGAATTTGTCTACTTTGCCCAACTCTTGTAAGGCAGTAACACTTTCTGGACATACTGTACATCCCTACCTCCTGATGCCCCTATAAAACTACATATTGTTGCATATTGTTGTGTCTGTAACTCCTTAAAAAAAAGTATTAGAAAATGCTTTCACCCCAACGAGAACCTTTCTTTTTGATGCGGTCACAGCATCACCATCACAGACTACAGCTTTCTATTTCTTCCCTACTACATATTTCATACAGGTTTGTTTATGTGCCGGTTTCTACCATCCATAAATTCCTTCAAAATGCATAGCCACACTGGCAGGACTGTCCATCAATCGCTGACAGCCTCTCAAATCTARTCGACTCCCAGTTACCAACAGTTTCTGGTTTGTTTTTAGACCGTTTGATTCACAGCCTCTTGTGCTGCACTGCAGGTTCCACTCCAAAAACCAGCAGAACAGTTACAGATCTGTTTCTGCAATCAAAACCCTGCCTCGGTGCGGCCACGGTGACCCACAGGCCCTTAGATTCAACAACACTGAAAATGTGAAATTGACTCTGGCACTCTGTACATTCTCCCTGAGCCTGTGCTCCCGCTCGCTTTATCCGAAAGGGTTTGTGCTCTCAAAACCTGAATCCCATTGTGACAAAAGTAACATGGCAAGCAGACAGATAGATCGGATGTCTGCGAGAACTACAATCACCCTTGTTCCCATCTGAGCCATCTCCTCGCCGCATTAAAGCGGACACGTAGTATCAGATTCTGCACCAGTGAGCTTCAAGAGTCAGATAATGCTGCGTATTAACTTCCTGCTCTCTGGAGAAGGATGGATCTCGAGTACTAATGTACGTGATAGTACGACTGAAATTGTCAAGTGAAGAAAGGAAAATAGCTATTAAATAATTACATTTATTTAACTTTACACTGTTTAGCCTTACACTTCAAATGAAATCTAGAACTATTAAGAGTACTTAGGATCTCCCACTTATAATAAATKGGCCCAAGTCGTTTCCTTCAAGGGACCTAGAAAAACATAATTATCTGAAGGACCCTTAATGGCCTGGCCAACTGCAACAAAGAAAAACAGTCTGTGTTAGCAATTAGCATTCTTGCACATATGTTCTTATGATGGAAACTGTAGGAAATTGATGGTGTTTTACCATCTCCAAAGAAGCCTTTAAGAACTTTCTCATGTTTAGTCCCAGACATGATGGAAAAAAAGAAAAAAAAACAATACCCAATGGGAACTAGCAACTAGCATGTAGCAAATGTGTACAGCATGGGTTCCTCTGTTGTCGTCCTTGGGGAAACTATCCTGACTCCACATAGTGTTTCCCTATCAGAAAGGTAACCAAGCGGAATCTTTTGTAGAAAGTTAGGAAACTATAATCTACACAAAGAAATTTTGATGAAACTATGAAGAGCTATGAACAGCTGCGTAAACAATTAATGTTTGTCCAAATATGTACTTGGAAAACAAAGACTCTTGAAGGCTTGCTAAGAAGGCATGTTAATGATAGATAKGCTAACATGTAGCACGTTTGTTATTTTAATGTAAATAGCTATGTACATATTTCACTAGTAAGCAGCAGAGGAACGTTTTCTGGGCTGCGCATGGCTTTGCAAATAAATATTAAAATAAATATTGAATTTTTGCGTGTGTGTTCACACTAACTGTAGGCCCAGAGAATAACAACCAACCATCCCTGTAATTACTGCTGACACAACATATGAGCAGTAATTGCACAGTAAAACATTCCAGGCTAAACAAAATTGACCTCTTTCTGCACTCTGAAACAGAATTAAATAAAACCTCCACTATTAAAGTGAAGTATGCAACAGTTCGCTGTCCTGGATAAATTCTCAGCCCCCAGACGGCTTGCAGTCGAGTTGTCTGGATTAGCCAGTGGTAGAATCGCAGACTGCGGCTTTCGAGGCCTGACAAACGTAAGCTACATCCCCGCCGCTGCTTATCAGCTGGGAACTGCCGGGATTTGCTTTTTGCCACATTGATGAAGGCAGCTCGATAGAGAGGCTTTACCGGGAGATTAAAAAAGGGGTTGAAATCGCAAGGCGTCAAAGGCTGTTTTCCTCACAATCCGGCCCTCTGTTTGGATCTTGCGGACAAGACGCGAACATCGCTCTGACTTCTAGGTCGGCTCTTGTGCCAGTTTGGAGGGCAGCGGTGACAAAAGCATTAACACCTGCCTACGCTCTGGCCACACTACATCTAAGCTCACTCTGAACGACTGAGTGTCAGATTATCATTAGACTTGACTTACACGCGATAGTACCGTCTGGATATGCGGCCACTGTGCCACCCAGATCAGTCCATTGACTTTTTATTAAATATGGTTGGTATAATACAATTCTATCTCATTACAAGCGCCAGGAGTTACTCTCCTTTCTATTTTACTTGGAAGACTTCTAGATCTAAATGCAGCATTCCTTTCCCTCCAACAATTCTCTCACTTTTTTTTCTTTTTTATCAAACAGACGTAAGGTTATAAATAGACAAAACCCAGAACAGGTGCACATATTAGGAGCACCATTTACAGAACAGTAACAAAGACAGGATTATGGAGTGCTCACTATGCTAGGAACCGCACTATGCTGTTTACCATGTACGCAGGCATTCTGACACTCTACTCAAGCGAATTTATCACTGCGAACTCCAACAAGGTGGTGCTTGCCCACATTCCCAACTGTTCCACGGCACACATATCACTTAGAAGTCTGAGTACAATAAATTGCAGCATTATGCCAGAAATCAAAGGCAAGAAGAGGATCCATTTCACACTATTTGCCTCGTAGAGTTCTTGCCAAATGAATAATCTATATGTTCTCCTGCCTTAGGCCGAGGCCGCAACAGGACTACTAGGGTAAGAGGAAGCCCAAACACTCTGTCTGCTCAATCATCCCTGAGCAATCTGATAATGAAAATCAAATTATATCATTGCTGAGTGATGCACGAGTCCCAATGTACGCACTTAGATAAAGGTCATGATTTTAATTGTACTTTCTGGTGTACGGTATTTGGAAGGAACACGCAGTTCATTCCACTCAACGGCAAAAGGGGAAAGAACAAAGAAAGGGCACGGACTAGCATTTATCGAATGGATGTGTTTGCTGTGCAGCATAATTAGCAAGACAAGAAACAGTTGCCACTGCGGTTGCATTGAGAGAATCCAAAGATCCAAAGACTGACATTTCGCTACCCGTTGGCTTACTGTACCAGCGTGGAGGGCTTGATGCGGCAGTACTCCACTTAATGCCGGACTATTATTAGTCTTATAACAATCAATATCTTAACTATATCACTATACCATTTAGGAGAGTATATTGGAATGGCTCCAGGAAACCGAGCTTCAGGAATTGAGGAACTATTGCAACAAGTCAATTTTCATTAGGAACCTTTCCTGAACCTTGTTTAGAGCCAGTGTGTTTCTGTGGAGGAGGACGTACTGGGGCAGTGATAGCCGAATTTAAATTCGCTCGCTGGTTAAAGGTAGAAAGGCCAACTTGCTTTCTGGCCATTTCTAAAAACAAACAATAACTCGAACATATTTTATATCAGAAGACACAGGATAAACTACAATGGTCTACCAATTACAAAAAAGTAAAACTTCCAACATTTTGCCTAGTTTCATACTTTGGGTGGCTGGAACTCTAGGCTTGAGGGTAGAAGCTAACATAATGAAAGACTCACTCATTCTGTAGTACAGGGTCACAGGAAGCCTGGAACCTACCCCGGGGGACTMGGGGCATAAGAGTGGGTACCCCCCTGATAAGGGTTCAATTCATCGCAGGACACAACCTCACACACACTCACACAGTACAGGCTATTTGGGGATGCCAGTTAGCCTAATCTGCATGTCTTTGGACTGTGGGAGGAAACCAGAATACACGGARGAAACCCACTAAACATGGGGAGAACATGCAAACTCCATGCACACAGACGGAGACGGGATTCGAACCATCGAACCATTTGAGGGTCCGAAACCACAGGGCTAACCACTACTACACCACTCTGCTGCCTAGGGGAGAAAAAGCAACATACAATCCCTTCCTTACAAAGATCTCTGAAGGACTGTTACTGTTTAGTTTACTGCTAACAATCTGAAGTGGCTGTTTGGTTTTGATATTTTACAGTTTGACCCTTTACAGATGAGATATCTGTTTTAAAGCTGAAAACGAGAATAAACACATTCATCGCAGAGCTGCCCTTAATTAAACAATTTACATTAATTCGTGCAATTGCCAAGAGAGAAACAATCTGCTACATAAGGGCAATGGTTAATTTAAAATCAGATGATCAGTATTTTGCAAGTGCTCAGTTCTACATGGGATCCCTAATCTATCAACTAGCACACAGAAGAATAAATACAGCTTAATTTCTTATGGCTATACTTTCGACCATTTCATATTTCTTGTCTTTAAAACACTATCAAGAGTCAAAAAAAAAAACCAAAGTGACATGAAACTAGTGTTGTAGTCATTTCAGTATTTCTTCTTTTTTTTCTACACTATCAATAAGTGTTAACACTGCTGCTGATCTCCATTTCATAGCAGAACCTGACCTCATCCTTTCCTGAGTTCTCTCCATGCAGCTTGCCTGGAGAATCAAAAGTAGCCTAGCATGACAGAAGATCCATCACACTAATGTAGGTATGAACCAGGTCATAACTTACACCGAGCAGGAGACTGAACGTGACTCTGCAAATGAAATACATGCACTGGTGCACCGCACTTTTCCTGCTGGATGTCCTCAGGCTCAGAAATACTGAGATATGCGCAGGTAATGTCCTTACAGAAAGAAATGTCCCCCCCAAAAACAGCATCATTTCTGGGTGCATGGAGAAAAATCTGTATTATCTTGTAGATTATATACACCCAGAATATCTTTTATGTGACACACCATGGAAAAAAACAACCTTTTCGAGAAATGAATGACTCAAATAAATAGGAAATCACCATCAAGGCCTGGTGTCTTATGCAACTTAATGAGACAGCAGTAAATTCTAATAAATGTCCAATTAAATAAGTTTAGATTAACTATTGACAGCGTGTAGCTYGTGCGGCTTCTGATCAATACATGTGCAGGTCCCGAGCCCTGAGCGCTCGATCTGAGCACTTGCATTATCATAAATTAGAAGCCAGGCCACAAATGAAAAGCTAATAAGCAGCTCCTCTTGTGAGGTGATGACAACACTGCGTCCTCAAGAGGGCGAGAGAGAGAGGAAGATGGGAACATCTGGGGTTGGCTCTAGGCTGGCTTCACCTCCATTTGCATTCGCAGCTATTCAAATAATGCACGAGGAGCTGACGCTGGTGCCGGTGCCTCTCATCCCTCTCTGCCAGTACGTGTATGCGYGTGTGTGTGCATGCGTTGCGACAGTGCTGATTTGACAGGAACATATACAATTTTGAAACAGGGATGTGCCCGCTGCACACTTTCTAGACAAAAGGTTCAAAAAGAGACCTAGTTTAGCGCTAGAGCCACTCTCTCCCTTTCGCTCTCTCTCTGTCGTTTTTCTCAAACGGCTTTTCATTGAAGCTCAGCACTTGACAGCCTGATCTGTGGGGATTCCAGCAAAGCTAGTGGTCCCCTCCCACACATACACACACCAATTCAAACGAGCCCCCCCCCCCCCCCAATTCATTTCCATTTGAATGCATCACCCCGGTCCTCCTCGACATTTCCTGCAGTGTGCATAAGAGGGAAAGTAAGAGAGAGAGAGAGAAATGGTTCACACTAAATATTTGGGAGGATGCTAACACCCAACACCCAGCAAGCAACCTCTCTAGAGGAAGAAAAGMAAGAAAACACTACCACCCACAGTCTGAGTCACATGATGGGAAAAGGACCGGGCGGTTAGAGAAAGGAATTTCCATATTGGTTAAATCCATTTTAATGAGTTCTTGAAGTCTGACTAGCATTTGAAGTCGGGACAGGAAGTACGACTGTGAGTCTGTCATCATTGACTATAAATATTTAATCTATTCTGTCTAATCTGTCATTAAAATCCATTCCAATGCTGTTTTTTTCTTCTTTTTTTACTGGACATCCGACAACCAAAAAAAAAAAACGCATGTAGAATGAGGTGGGGAAAGTCAGCGGAGGACAAAGAAGCTTTACAGGAAGACAAAAGCCATTTCCCCTCCCCCGAGTCCTCCTCTATAATTCAGATAATTTGATCTCTGATTGAATGAACATGCTTGTAGATTGGGACGTGATTAAATTGCTGACAAATTGCTCGATCCTCGGGCTGGTTCGCTTCATTACCCAGCGTTCTCCAGTCCCTCGTTCGGTCTGCATCCAGCAACAACAATAGCACCCATTGACCTGTAAGCATCCACAAACCCGACATGTGCGGAGCATGTTTACGCTTGAGGGACATGCTCGGCCAAATCTTCCCGCTCTGACCTGCTGAAATGACCCGCGGTAGCTGGGAAAAAAAATACTAAATACTGAATTATGCATGGTGTCGTCCTCTAGCCTCGTAATGAAGATACCCCGATACTCCAGGAGAGATTTTCATGCAGCGTGGGACTTGTTTACAGGAACTGGCCTCCTGTTCGTGGCAACCCAGCGAACCCGAGAAGCCTGTTCATCATCCGGAGTTCAGGCCCTAGTGGCTGGATATACCGAATATTTCCAATTACACGCACTACTTCCTCTCTGTCTGTACAACCACTATTCTTATGAATAACAGGCCGAGTGGGCATTCTGTAAAGAGCTGGCGTGGAGAGGAGAAAGGTCTGAGCTATTTCCCTATACAAGCACATCATCATCATCATCATCATCATTTAAATAATTCAACGGCGGTTTATCACTATACAGTACGTGCTGATATTACTCTAATAGCACATGGAAATGTGAAAAAAAATATTGTAATAATTTACATCTAAAGCAGCTACTTATATCAGATTTCATACACGTAATAATATGTAAATGTTATTTTTTTCCTGCTCATCGTTTTGTTTTATTACATTATCATAATTTAGTGCTTATCACTGAATTTCATTTTATTTTCTCAGAAAATAAGTATAAATAGCATAAAACGCAGCTATTCTGATGAAAACAAAATGGTAATATTGGTCATATGGTCACCTACATGCTAAGTCAGCTGGCTAACTGCACTAATGTGGTGAGTATTTTGCTAATAACTGCTATTTTTTTTTTTTTTTTTTTGTAACAGATAGTTTTGTTTAGTTTTTACAACAAAAAAACACATGAATAAAATCTTGGGTGTTACATATTTTAACAGTTTTGGTTAATGTTAAATCAATTGTGGCCATAGTGTTTACTAGCTAGATAGCTTCTTGGTTAGCTAATTTATAGCTGGCTAGTTAACAATGTTAATAATACATTAAAACATACTTAATATTACTTTGGTACTGTTAATAACGTTGTCTGTGAATATAACAACAAGAAACCAATCCATTAAAGTGTGACAAACATGCTAGCTTAAGAGCAGTTACCTAGCTGGCTACTAAACTAGCATGTCACAGCTACCTTACCAGCTGACTTATGCTAATGTCAGGCAGTGTTTGTTTGTATATTTAAATTTATTTGAAGTTAGATATTTATGTTTGCCTGTTAATACTGTATAAATCAAGAATCGAATAATAAAATCTCCTGGAAGTCTAGTGGTGACATGCTAGTGTAGTAGCTGTTAGCAAACCTGCTAGCTTTAGAAATATCATGAAGGACATTTTCATGGATACTCAAGGTAAAAAAAAAAAAAAAGAAAGGAAAAAAAAAAAGCAATTTTAGCAATTCCTTGGCCATTGAAGCATATTAGACAATGTACTTCTTTACATAGATTAATCACATGGTCAGTGGTGCTTTGACTAATGCATTAATGAATAATATGCACCAAGTTCGTGCTCTATTTGGCGTCGRTGTACGCTCGGAGCAGTGCCGACGTCCCCAGCGCCCTCTTTATACAGGACAAATCATCAGCAGCGTCTGCAGATATATGCCCTGACCCACGCAGCAGAGGCACAGCTCCACTTTCTAGAGGTCTTTATGGAGCCATGTGGAGCCATCAGGCGAGGCTAGGAGTGGTGAGACAGCTCTGAGCTGCTGTGGGAAAATAAAGTGCTGTGCAAACAGACAGTGCAGTACAAGGACTCAGGAAGTGAGTTTAATAAAAGAGTAGCTCGGTCCCTTCATGGAGTGCTCGCAAAATCCAGCAGCACAAGTGGTCAGGAGTTTGCTAACTCTTAGAAGAGACAAAGTGAAAATGTCAAAAATGCGAACGCACACTCTCTCTCTCTCACGCACTCTCTTTCTAACTCGCATCTTAAATGGCTGATTCATAGGTTAACRTGAGACTATAAGATTCCTTTACAAACTCAAGATAAGCCCATTTAGACATTTTGCAAACATTACAACTCCACCAAAGATGTTTCCTTTGTGTAAATGGACACACATCAGTATTTTCCTTGAGTTTTAGTCATTATCTTTTTTTTTCTTGCCAAAAAAAAAAAGAAAGAATTATGACATTAATGCCATAGAAATGTAAAATGTTACAGCACAGAGTTCTTAAAATTTTGACTGTTCTTCAAAGGTTCTTAGCAGTGTTTATTATTATTATTATTTATTGATTGATTTATTTTGGTTCTCAGCTTCTTAAAAAAATATCTACAGTAATCAGTGSAAGGTTTTTCGGAAAAGGAAACACTTTAATTTSACGATTTTAAGTTACGGTGGTACCTCGGTCCTACCTTAATTTTTGCCTTCAAAACTGAAATTTTGCAAGGAATCATAAATTAAGGTTAAGTGAGGTCTAATGTTTATTTATTTACTATTTTACTTAATTTACATGTCTTTTCTAAAGGCTTTTACTGTTTTATGTGCAATAGTCATAAAATTGGTTATACTGTATTGGTAATATTTTGGCTGCATTTACATTATTTCCATAATGCGAAATTTCGCCTTAAGAACTCGCCTCCAGAACGGATTAAATTTGTACGCCGGGGTACCGCTGTATACTGCACCTTCTGAGCTCATCCTAATTATCAACAACGTGTACAGTGTTCTCTCAAGTTATAAAGTGTCCAGGAAGTGTATGTTAATTTTTTTCTGAATGTGATATAAACTGGTTAAATCGACCTTCATCATTGTCTGGCTGTCAGCTTTGATCACGGTATTAAACTGAGCTTGCAGCACGGAGGCATCTGCTTGTTCCAGAGACAGACAGGTCCGTGAGGAATTACAGCTATAGTATCACATCAGGACACAGTTTTTCCTAGAGCCTCAGGGAAACATTATCTATCTGTGTAGCTTGGAAAGTGACCAAAAGCATGTACTGTACGTGCTTCAGGACAAGTGTTATGTAAAGCTCAGACAGAACGAAAACTTTTAGTCACGACCGCTCTGCTGTCTTGCATATTCCCTGTTTTTTTTTATACACTTAACCTCTTTTTTTTTTTTCTTTTCGAGCCGTCACACTTACAACACATGACAGGTTTTAACAAACCTCTTAATTCAGTGAGAAGGGAAAAAAAAGAGAACGACAGAGAGAGAAAAAACATGTTTCCAGATTTTTTGAGGAACTGACAAATCCTATCTGAGGGAAGAATAGAAGAGGGAGAATGAGGATAGAGGAGGACCAGGACAGAGGAGAGGTGGTGTGAGGGTATTTAGAGGGTTTTAGGGGGAGGAGGGAGGATTAGAACAGATGCCAATGCATACAGCACGCGCAGGCCAACTCCTCTTCTAATCATCTCCGCTCGAATTCAGCTCAAAAACACAAAGAACGACAGAGAAAGGAGAACAAAAGAGATGGGAAACGAGTGAAAACAAGCAGCCGCCTTCTCCTTCTTCTTCGTTTTTTTTTTTTTTTAATACAGTCAAGATAAGGCAATGAAGACACGGGCCTGCTATCTCAGCATTACATTTTCGGAATGTTACAGTCCTATAAACTTATGTCTATGTGAGTGTTTAAGTATTTGGACAGTGAAAATCGTTTTCACATTTTGCCTTGGTACAATGCCACGATGTGTTTGAAGTGAAGTTATGTGATTGTGGAGCGTAGACTTTTAGCTTTATTTTAAAAACATTGCATTAACTGTTGAGAAATTAAAGCCATTTTTTTACATTCACGGCATTTGGCCGACGCCCTTATCCAGAGCGTCTTACATTTATCACATTATACATATGAGCGGTTGATGGGTRAGGGCCTTGCTTAAGGGCCCAACAATGGCGATTTGGTGGTGCTGGGGTTTTGAACCTGCGACCTTCCAATCAGCGGTCCAACAGCTTAAACCACTGAGCTACTGCGCCCCTCCGATCCTCCAGGTTAAAATGAATTAGATAACTGACTGACGAGGAGTTTCATGGCCAGGTGTGTGCTTTTAGTTATTTCATCCCATATTTCAGTATTTATTTATGAATTTTTATTTATTTATTACTGTCTGCTGAGATTCACTGAAATGCTGTAAACCTAATAAGACACCAATTCACACTAGAGACGGACCTAAAAACATAAAAAAAAAAGCATACAGTGAAATCAGCTCAAGAGCTTCTTAATTAATTGCAATTCCACGGCGGTGAAAACAGATGGCTATTTCTTTGTTAAACAGCCGGAGTTAAAGCTGAAAGAATAAAATTCAATCAAATCTTGATTCCTACACTTCAGATCCATTGTGCTGGTGTAAATAAGCAAAATTCCAAGAATTGCGTCACTGAAAATGAAAATATTTATGGATTGTACAATACCAATTGTACTGAGTAAGGAATGACACACTGCATGTATTGTGAAATAATCAACAGGAAGTTACTATCATCATACAAAACTTGATTATTTTCCTGAAACAGCTTGATTACSTTTATCTTACACACAAACATTTTCCATCTGTGCAGTTAAGGGCCTTGCTCAAGGTGACAACCTGGTGGCGCTGGAGTTTGAACCTGGACCTTCCGAGCAGCAGGCCGACGGCTGAACCATTGAGCTACGAATGGCGCTGCGTCCTGTATGTGTATGTACAGCATGTTATCTGTGTAAGTATCTCCACGATGAGAACTCACGGAGCGTGAACGCCTCCTCCTGATTGCTTTTCTGTTCCTGGAGAATGTTACTTGTGTTACTGAAGTGTTACTTCTGTCAGCGGCATGGCACGCATCACACATTTTTAAATCTACTTAAGTGGCATGGTCGTTACACCAGTCCCTGTTTAAGCTGAAAGCTYCGTAGTAGCTGGAACTCCAGGAAATTAATCACCAGAAATCAGAATCAAGAATTCGACAGCGCTGAGTGTAAAACACCGTAATGTGACTATCTGCC
>QMIH01000441.1:277137-294264 GCA_003987875.1 Clarias batrachus | reverse complement strand
TTAAGCGGCCTTTTAGCCTTGTTTACTATTTGCAATGCTAGGACAATGCCAGGCGGCACGGTGGTGTAGTGGTTAGCGCTGTCGCCTTGCACCTCCAGGGTCTGGACCCATTCACGCCTCGAGTCTGTGTGCATGCAGGCTGAATGTTCTACCCGTTCTCCGTGAGCTTCCTTCAGGGAACTTTGGTTTCACAGTCCAAAGACCGTAGTGTGTGAAAGTTGACCGGAGGTCCTACCACAGCTGTGAATATGGGAATAAACACAATGGTAATCACCACTGGCTTCTAATTAGACCACAGAGGTTCCTAGATGGATGGAAGGAAGGAAGGATGGATGATGGATGGAGGACAATGCTAAATGACTCAGTCACTTTTAATACATAATGAACACAGTTAAAAAAAGAAAAGAAAAGGAAATTCAGACTTGAAGAAGCAATGACGCCTGAGAGCAGTTATGATATTTATGAGGAACTCAGTAGAATAGCGCTGGGCCAGGCATGATCAGAATCTAAACCAGTGCTAATAACCGCACAGTATGACATGAATTAAATAACGGTTCTATTATTTTTTTTTTTCAAGTCATGAACACTTTAGCATCATCATCATCATCATCAGACAACGCTATTTGACTTTATAAGAAATGATGATTGCAGTCTTTTCTTCTTTTCTTCTTTAAGCCTGGATTTCTTTTTTAAACATGTTCATATTTTTAACCGTGTGACTTATCACCTGCCGTGAAGTCCTAGCGAACTCGAGCTCTGCTGATACAGCTAGTGATTTTTCACTGCGTCCCATGCGCCTGCTAAAACTGTAGCCGTGACTTAGAGCTCCGCTGAACCTCCCACCACTCGAGAGCCGATTCAAATACAGATGAAGAAAAAAAAAAAAGACCACGAACGTCTGATTAAAGAGCAGCGCTCAACTCAACATCAATCACTTGATTCGCTCGTTTTTTTTTTTTTTTTAACCTAAGCTAAAAGCACTTCTACACTGTTACCCAGGACCTCGATTGCCTCCGTGTGTTCACCATCATACTGTAACAGCCTGCTCCAGGCTAAGGAGAAACCTCCGGAAAAGAAAAGCGGGTGGAGGGGTAGCAGGAGGATTAAACTGTGCCAGGTGGTGTCCCATTTTCTTCCCACTGTCCCCTGCTACGCCTGCAGATATAAGAATAGCAATTTGGAGCCTTCAGATAGAGTCTGTGCTGAAGAGAAGGCTGAACGGTGCACTGAGATATGCATTAGGTTCTTTAATCGCTCGCTCTGTGATAAAGATACTCCGATTATCGCACACTTTCATTTTAAATTTGTGGATGAAATAGATTCTGCTGGAGTCAAATAGATAAAAGCATAGCGTTTTTTAAAAAAAATCATCTGACAGTTAAAAGTGTTATAGAATTTGAATAAAGTCTTTAAAAAAAATGAGTTTATTTATTATATAAATATTGAATCTGAATTAGTTCCTGAATGAAGCTTGGTTAAATTTTTAAAAAGTAAAAAAAAAAAAAAAAAAAAAAGAGTATATTTTTACATTTTATTAGTAAACATAAACAAAGATTTGGTAAACAAAACAAATAATTAAACATGACCCAAAATTATTAAGCGAATGAAGGCGATTGCATTCATAAGCAGAAATTTAAAAGAAAAAACTTAAATGAAATTTTTTGTTAAGTTAAAAAAAAAGGCAAAAGAGTGATTTGTTCAAATCATTAATTCGTGCAAATTATAGCATCAAATAACAAGGTTTTAACTTTTAAGCTCAAGACTAAAATATAATGGGTTCCAGTGTATTTTATTATGTTTTTTTTAAATCATACAGTTAATATGATTTATTTACCTTTTTTCATTTGGTTTGGTATATGAATGAAAAAAAAAAAGCTAATTACGTAAAAAGTAACTACAAACTGCATTAATGAAAAAAATATTAATCATATTTTTATTACATTTTTACACCATATTTTTACACATTTACACCAAAATGAAAATTCTGATCAAATCTATAAAATTGTTTTCCTAATGCAGAAAATGATAAATTATATAAAAATTACAATTCGTAAAATGACACAAAAGAGGAATTTGAGAAAAAATGTAATTATTTTATAGAAATAAATTATATACATTATACATGATGGATCATTAAACTGACTTTGACTCAGTAAATTACAACAGTGATTATACTTAAAATAATTATACTAAAAAGTGTTATATATTTTAGCACTAAAATAGTAYATACWTATATACTTTTATATATAAACATCTTACAACTCTATTTCATTTTTCATGCAATTTTTTTGTTGTTGTTTTTTTAACCCATTTGGCTACAGTTGGTTTTTCCGAATGTTTATCCAGCAGTTGATGTTTATTGAGTGTGAAACGAAGCGACTCTGCTGTCTTTGTCTGTTCCAGATGGCTGGAATACTATTTCTGAGACTCACACTGACATCTTTCCAAAAATCGGAAAAAAAAAAGAAAAAAAAAACAAACATGGCAGTCGAGATGCCGCTAACCGAATCCTGTCCCTCTAACCCAATCAGCAGTCACATCAGTAGATGGGCAAATGCTGAAATATTGACCCACTTATTGACTAATACAATGATTATATTCCACAACAGATGGTTCTCAGGATAACACATATATACAATATATATGAAAATGGAAAAGGCATCCATCAGCTGTTTGATTTCATTATTTTATTATTTCATTTTCACAAGCAGTTGCCTTGTGGCAGATGCAAGAAGTGACATTTAATGCCAGTGCAAGTCTAATCTCTCACTCCATATGGCACTAATGTAATTTGTGGTTTGCACAAAAAACAAAATGCGTCCACCGACCATGTGTGTATCCTTGCGTATACCTTTCATCCTACCTTGGCTGCTGTTTTAATGTAGCAGTATCCAGACACACCCACATAGAAAGCTATCTCTTGTGCGCACACACACACACACACACACACACACACACACACATATATATATATATATACAATTCTATTGTGCCTGAATCTGGAAACGTTTTACAGCTATTGCATGTAAATGTTTCGTTATCCATCTCTTTCTTTTGTGTTCTTCCTTTTTCTTTTTTCTTTTTTAAGAACGAACAATGCCTACATTTGGCAAGTAAGCACAACCCAGAGAATGGAAATATAGGGAGATATAGGGAAGAGAGCAAGCGAGGGCACAGAAGAAAAAAAGCAAGATATAACAAAGAAAGGAGGAGATACAGACACTGCTTCCAACTGTGCTGGTGTTGGGACTACAGATTTCCTTTCTAACAAGTCCAGATTTGCTCATCATCCAGCCTCACTCTATTACACACTATTCATCTATCCATTCAGACACCATGCACATGCTTTAAAATCAATGAAATGGTTCCCATATTCAAACCCTGAGGTACTCCCGTTCCTTTTTCAAAAATGGAAAGAACACTCCAAATTTGTGTTTAAATGTTTAAAGCTTGCATGGATTGATGTTACGTTAATACTGCACAATTAATTGCATGTAAATAAAAACTGCGGTAGCAACCTGTGCAATTATCTTATCACAAATCGCTGCAATTTATTACAGATAATATATGCGAAGTTATGTACAGTTTGTCAATAATGTAAGTATATATTTATTGTATAAATAAATATTGAGATCATTCATATTTGCAGTAACTACATGCATATGTTTGAATACTAAATGGTACATTTAACAGTTACCTACTTTCACAGTTTAAACTGCAATCGCAATACTTACAATGTGATTTTTTAGATCAAATTGTGCCTCCTTGTTTCCACACAATAAGCCTTTTTACCAAGACTGAATCAGAAGAAACAAGTAAACATTTTCTTGAGGAAAATCTCAAAAATGACCCAAGCAGAGACAACATCTATGTGCTACATCTATTTTTAAAATCATCATACGTCAAACAAAAYATTAACAACACACAGCATTTCTACAGCACTAAAGCTTTGTACTTTGGCTCAGTTGGCACCGCACGGCATGGTTTAACAGCTTACTTCTTTAAAAAAAAAAAAAAAAAAATCTGAAACCCAAAGAAACCAGTAGGTTTACTCCTTGCAGTTTGATCGAATTGTTAGTCATCATTTCCAACTAATTTTCTTAAAAACGGAACAAGTTTTTTCTTGGAAGCCAACGGAGACGACCACCTGCTTGTTTTGGTCCACGCCTAAGTGTGATTTCTGTGCTCACATCTGGATAAACATATCACGGTCTGACTACAACAGGCTTAGTGCTGAAAATGTGACAGAACCCAAAGACAGAGGTCACAATCTGTTTGACCAGACGCTGGATGCAGACCAATGTAAAAAAGGAGCCAAGCTGAAAATATACAGCAAAAAAAAAAAATGTTTGCAGTTCAGAGAAATGACGACATGGCTTGTTTTGGTTGATGATGATAACAGAATATTTAGACAGCTTGACAGGAAAGCATGCAATAGTTCTTGGCTTCAAGTTCCAAATCTTTAAACATAACCACTTCAAACTATCTTATTCATAACCGTGGATCAATTATTAATGGCTAAGCATA
The DNA here is from genome assembly GCA_003987875.1 of Clarias batrachus. NCBI lineage: Eukaryota > Metazoa > Chordata > Actinopteri > Siluriformes > Clariidae > Clarias > Clarias batrachus. The sequence goes on along the minus strand of QMIH01000441.1, from coordinate 289,737 downwards.
AAAAGGTAACATGTCTTCATTCTTGTTGCTTATCTGTATCTTTCTAAGCAACCGATTTCACTTTGTACCCTGGCTCTATGGTGACAAAAACTGCCGAAACCATAGAAACGAACTTCATCCTAATAATCATTCTCCTAACACTATGCACTAAGCTCCTGCTCTCCTCGAGGTCAACACGAACAAATCCATCATTCAGCCTCTCACAATGACAATGTTCGGCAGGAGGGCACAAGGGCTGCTCCGGTTACTCCAATGACCAGCGACAAACACGCTCACTGATTCAATTATGCATCAAGCGACTGAGTCACACTACCTGGCATTTTTAACTCAACATAATGGAAGGGTTTAAAGGCTGCTGCGAAAGCAGCAACTACGATGTCCTCCCTAATAATACCAGAATTGTGGTATTCATCGCATATAAAAGCTTAAAAAATAAATATTTACTTGCAAAGGCACACAGAACAGCGCAGCACTTAATGGAGCCACTCATGCTAGAGGTTTAATGTGGACGATGAAGGACTTGTGTTAATACGTTAGTATAAAAGGTCTCTTTGAACATACTTTTTTACTAGGAATTCACGTTCACTTTTGTCTTTGATCAGCAGGAAAAAAGATAATAAAACCCTTTTGATGTCATGTATATGCAAATGATGTGCAATTTCTACCTCATATACAGTATAAGCTCTAACCTGTACTATAGCTTGGCATGGAGTTTATAGCTTCAAGGACGTTTTCCTGGGAAAATGAATATATTTTTTATGTGCTCATGTAGTGATGATCTATAATTAGCWGCACAGTGGCTTCATAGTTGGCGCAGTCCCCTTGTACCTACAGGGTCTGGGTTCGATTCTCGCCATGGGGTCTGTTGTGCATGCTGTTTGCATGTTCTCCCCATGCTTGGCGGGTTTCCTCCAGCTACTCCGACGTCCTTCCACTGTCCAAAGGCATGCAGATTAGGCTAACTGGAGTTCCCAAATTTCCCATAGTGTGTGAATTCACGTGTGAATGTTGACCAGAGGTCCTATCATGGTAGTAAAAATGGGAATAAATACATTGGTCACCATTGGTCTCCATGGTCCCTTGTTGGAATACAGCCGTTGGATAGCTGGATGGATGTGTATGTATWCAGTATACACATCCATTCCTTGCAACGTAAACTACATTCATTTTCCTGAATCAAAGATGCATGAAAATTCACAGGTTAGTATGATTTTTTTTTTTTTTTTATCGTTTTCGTATCTTCATATCTCCAATCAATCAAAACACATTCATTACAATTTCCAGGTTTAGCAAACATGTGTTTTCAAAAACATGCCATTTCTTGAAAGCAGAAGCAAATCACAAACCCACAGAAATGCCCTTTTTTATGAGTAGGTGCTACTTGTCTTTAGTGCTTCTGCAAATAGTCTAGATAGCATTGTTTCTTTCAGGCACCCACCCACCCACTGACACCACAAACACGTATCAGTATCATTATTATCCTGGCTACTTTTGAAAATGATCTGCCGTGTAACATGAGTCAGAGGTCCCTGTGCTGCAGGGATCAGTTGCAGAGCAAGAACAAAGCAAAGTGAAGTAGGGTGAAAGCAAGAAAAGTACAAAAGCCGGTTTGACAGGGTGAGAACACGAAATAACAAATAATCTGAATATGATCTAAACTGAGAATCGTGGAAGAGCTGATAATTCTATGGACTCTAAACAGCTGTGTTTGAAACAGCACCTGTTTGGGGCTCATTTCCAAATGCTGTTCATTGGAATAAATGCTTCCTGATCCMGGAAATGGGGCAGCCTGTTCGCTCCCGGACTCATTCGTGAATATTACATCTGTTCCCTTTCTCGACAATGAACTTTCTGACCTGAACATCTTAACTGGTAATTTACTTTCACTTCCAAAAAAAGKCCATAATTCTTCCATTCGCCCCAATGAGACATAATAAGCACACTGGGGAACAGAATATTGGCACTAAAAGGATTTGCAATTGTTATCCTAGCACTAACGCCCCGAGCCTAATCGCTGAAAGCCGATCTTTGTTTCTGGCCACGCTGCAAATGCCTGGCCTTGTGTCTACCACATATCACCGCATCCCTCGCTAGCACCAGTTGGTACTTTGAGCAGCGAGCTGGACGTGTGGGAGAAGTGTGGGCGACAGCTGTGGTGACCCCGGGATATCAGGAAGACCCTCAGCCACAAACATTTGTGTTTTTGATCGCCTGCGTCTTAGCCCACGGCCTTCATGATGAGAAGTCGTTGCCATTCCAACGAACAGCTGCGTCTATCCCGAGTTTGAAAAAAGAGAGCTGGGTAAACAAATTAGGGTGGAGGAGTGGAACAGATAGCAGCTTCTAGATATCGAACACCTTGCTGAATCTTCCTAATCTGACTGGACCCTCACCATTTGCCAGCCTAAACCAAATAAATGTGCAGAAGATCCGACCTTCTTTTGTTTCCCAGCATACCTCGAGCAACATGTGTGATCAAATAAATACTTCCCCTTYAATGGGTAATATGATACACCTTAGGGGCATGTTTAACCCCGTGCGAAGAGCATGTCAGGATGGGATTTCAATTCAAAACCAGGAACGTTGTCATCACATATGGCGCGTTCAATCAGGAAATGGGCCAACGTGCATTAGGTAAAGATAGGCTGCTTCTGATTGGACCTAAAGGACCTATTCATGTCACATCAATACAAGGACATGCACCCGGGCAGCGAAAGAAGAGGCAAAGGGAGCGGGGAGTTATTCAAGGACCCCAAGGTACTTTCATATACTCAAGGACAGGTGTGCCCTAGCTGTGAGCAACAGTTTGGGATCTTAGGGGAATTTTTTCTTTTTTTTTCAACCCCCTCTCCTGCTCGATCAAATCCTTTTACTGCTCAGCTCAAAGTGTGAGACAAACTGAGCAGCTCCTCTGCTAAGATCATTACACTGCTTTTTATTGTCCCCACCAGCCCAAGCACCAACGCATTTAATGAGGGACACTGTCCAGCCCCCGATATCCTCTCTTTTTACAACCTCCATTCCCCTCCCCAACTTAACAACCCACCGTGGAGTCCCGGCCACTACCCAGACATCTGGCTCCTCCATCTTGCATGCAGGCCTAATGGCCAATTACCGGCTGCGCAAAGGGCCGTGGGAGCAAAGGCGGATTTATCGTTCGATGCATTCCAAGCCGAGATCTTCAGTCTATCACTACCACATTAAGGCCTGCCGTATGAGACAGGAGGCCCATCAGGTTTAATTTGCTTTAGCTCTACTTGAAAATGGCTATTAAAGACTCCCCACACGCCATGCTAGCGTTCATATTAACCGAAAGCAGAAATGAGCCTCGGCCTCCTCGTTTAGCGTGTTGCAATTACCACTGTCTTCCGAGGACGCCTTTAACAAAACAGCGTCCAAGTGCTCAGAGAACAAGGGTCAATACTAAAGTTATTTCCAAGTCATGCATTTTTTATAAACTAATTAACGTGCCTTTAAACGTTTCTTTAATTGTAGCTAATTTGGCGCTCTTTAAAGGGAAAAAAAAAAATCCTTCTCACCAATTACAATGTATCCTGATTAGATATTTGGATTAAATAGTATCAAATGTCGATGATGAAGACCTGTTGTTCAATGTTCAAGAAAGYTGAATGAACAACGAATGATGAGGAATCAGTAAAACACGCTTTGTATGTCTTGCTCCAGCTCAGTCCCACCATGAAGTATCTACGGCATCTATATATTTGAGGCGTTATTACTACAAACGGCCGGTGGCCTGACATGGATTACAAGCCTGGCTAATTGGACTGATTTATGAGAAAATCTAAACTCAATGTAGAGTCTTAATTAACTGAATCCTGGAGCACTTAAGAAGCCCACATGACATAATATGAGTACTCATAGACACTAGTGATCATTTGGTTTCCTGCTTCGTAATTAGCTCGAGTCCCACTGCCAAGTGAGCTGGAGGGAGATTCAAGACGAGAGCACTCTGTTGCCCTGGACAACCCGCTGCTTTTTCCATATTTCCAGCGACCTGAGTGTTGCCTCGCGGCACGCTCATCAAGCAGAAGGCTGGATGTACGAGCGGCCCAGTGCTCCCACACTACAAACACAACAGTGTTATCCATGTCAAATGCATTGGAGAAAGCCTGGGGGAAGTCCATATGGGGCCAATAGATGGACTCTCTCTCTCTACCCCTCCTCTTTTTGCTGAGCAACTCCTCCTGGGAGGCCAATAAACAAAGAGCAAAGCTACAAGCTCATCACAAACACACACACACACACCTGGAGAACTTTTGTGTTTCTAATTTTACATTTATGCTCGCTTCTATTCACTGGTCAATAAGGAAACCTGCTCTTTAAGGATGATGTCATCTGCCTGCTAAAGTGTGAACCAGGCCAAACATATTTCAACTGTCGGCTGATAAAACAACGTCTCCTTATGTTTTTTCCGSCCCGTCACGGGGACGCCGCATAATTAATGCTTCGAAAGCTCTCCGGAGCCGTTTGCCGCTAAAAGACAAAGGAGGGCGCGATGAGATTCACATCGACACCTTTGAGCTTTTATGCACGTCCCTGCAACAGGTGACTTTGAGACAATTAACACCTGCGCTCCCGTCAGGCCCTCTGCTGCGAGAGAATGAAAACGAGCGTGCCGAGGTGTTAGAGGCTCGCTTCCACCCCATTTATAGGGTGGCTATTATCCACCCCAGGCATGTRGAGCCTAAAAATAACGATCAGCGAAGACAGCTGAAAATAAACCCTTTCACGTTTCAGCAGAGATAACCTGCTCACGCTCAGATACACATCCAGGTGCTGCTCGTGACAGCTAACATGCTTCCTCTGGTGTTCTTCTGATGAAAGTAACAACCACGGCCATGCGGCATGATTTACATTTGTAAAACCCCCTTATCCAGAACAACTCTTTATATATATATCTGTTTATACACCTGAGCAGTTGAGAGTTGAGGGCTTTGCCGACCATGGCAACTTGGTGGCGGTGGGGTTTGAACCTGGGATCTTCCAATTTCGTAGTCCAATGCCGTAACCACTGAGCTACCCATRCCGCAGATTTCATAAACAAGCCTCCAATCAGGAGCGAGAAAAGGTGACAGAACGTAATTCTGGCAAAGCAAATGCGTCTGAAGGTCAGATTAGATTTTTTTTTCCGCGTCCTCAAACGACAATGAGCCTTTTCATAAGGGCTGCTCCGAATCCTCACAGAGACCCATTAATCTGAGGGGGATTCGTGTGTACATCAAAAGCTCTCCCTGTAGCTTATCCTTTGATTACACAGAAAACGTGACAAAAAAAAAAAAAAAAGCAAAGGATTCTTCAGCATGCTGTGCTGCCAGGTGTGCGCCACACTTTTTCATATTATTTACCCAGCAACCAGCACCTGAAACACGCTTTATTTTCTTTATTTCTCTCCATCACTCTTTACTCCCTGCTCCGCTCTTTTGCTCGATCTCTCCGGTGACAATGTCTAGTCCAGCTGTCACTTAATTTTTCTTTACGGGAACAGATAAAACTCTTAGTGACAAGCCTAGCTCTTAAGTCTCTCCGTTTTAGGAGTCACATAGGACTTGTTAGCGGAAAGCCTGGCTAAGGAGTCCTCACTCTTCTGCCTGCACCTGAATCCTCAGCCGTGCCATTTTTTTTTTTCCCTGAAAAGTTCAGGATGAACGATTTATTTCGCCTCAACCTGGAGAAGATCTTTCTTGGCTTTTTTAATGGCAACATCTATCAATACGCTATTGTCTTATAAAAATGTCTCCAGCGGAATCATTTGACCTTTTTAAGATTTTCAGCAGGCAAACAGGAACATTATGCTTTATAATATATCACTTGCTAGTAATTATTGTAATATTGCCCTTTGCAGAGCTGATRCTGACACTGTGGTAGTATAGAGGAATTTGCACAATTAAATACTTGTAATTAAAATGTGATAAAGCTGATGGTGTAGTTTTACGCGCAGGATACGCTGTTAACGCTAACCGTTCTGATATCTCAGCACTGTCGAGGTTCCACCCAGTGATATGGATGGAGTCTCCAGTTGCAGTGCTTTGTAGCCGTTGTAAATTTTCAAAAGCTAGAATTTTTTTTTTTTTAACATCATAAAAGAAAACAGAAATCAGGAATTGTTTTTAGCTGCAACAACTTAAGCGATAATATGAACTATTTTGTTTTTCGGGGATGTTCCACAACATACTTACACAATCACACCAAAAAAGTTTAGCATAAACTCAGCATTTAATAAGTTAGAAGCTTGAGAAGACACGAAGTAGTGGTTAGCACTGTGGCCTCGCAACTCGGGGTTCGATTCTCAGCATGGTGGCGTAGTGGTTAGGGGTAACTCGGTGGTTAAGGCATTAGATTACTGATCGAAAGGTCCTAGGTTCAAACCCCAGCACAAGTTGGGATCTTAGCCCTTATGTGTCAGTCGTTGTAGATAACGGGTCTACCAAATACCATAACTCTAATGGTTAGCACTGTGGCCTCCCAACTCCAGGGTTGGGGTTCGATTTACATCATGGTTGTAGAATGGTTAGCATTGTGGCGTGGCGGTTAGCACTGTGGGTTTGAATCCCGCCTGGGGCTTGGAAAGACATGCAGATTAGGCTAATTGGCATTTCCAAATTCCCCTGAATTTTGCGCTTGTCTGCCCTGCATGGATTGGCACCCCATCCAGAATGTACCCCTGTGTCACGTCTGAAGGAGAGGCAGAGTCTAAACATCATTAAATAAACAAAATGCACAAACATGAATACGGGAACTATGGCTGGGAGCTAACCATAAACTCAACAGACCAAACTAAGCCGATGCAAGACAAAGGAACCACCTCATGTGATGGAGACGTGCGTGCTGGGAAATGGTAACTGAGGTCCATGACAACAGAAAAGTCCTGAAACACAAGTCACAAAGCACAAAACCCTAGAGACAAGCACAGGAGGATCATGATACTCTGCCTAGTGCCCTGAGTCCTCTGGAATAGACGCCTGCAGCCCTGTACAGTATAAGCGGTTTAGAGAGTGACCGAGTCGTTTTTGCTAGTTAGTYGTAAAAGAAATCTTAAACCAAGTACAACGTGGAAAATTAAACTTGTGTACTTGTGTATCTTAAAACATGCCTTTTAGTACATGTATCCGGCTCGACATGCAGCGCGTTCGCCTCCTGCCATGATACGGATCCATAAATCAGCACGCAGGAGCCGGGGCCGGCCAAACGCAAGCAGGCGCCGCATCGACTGGAACGTTATGGGACGCTGSCGGAGTGAGTGCTGCACKACTCCTGCTGACAGCAGCACCCGCGAACGACTAGCACTTGCCGTTAACACCAAACGTCTTCTCCACGCTCGGCTCCAGACTTCAGCGCTCAATAAAACCAGTTCACAGACGTGCAAGAGCACATGACGAGCTTAACGCCGCACCAATAAAGAGTGATTAGCGAAACCAGGGCAATGCCTGTGCCTTAATTCATACCCGATGCATTATGTATTCCTGTTTCAGTGTGTGTGTGAGAGAGAGAGAGAGAGAGAGAGAGAGGATCAGAGGGTTTCTCTTAGAAGGAAATGTGAGTCAATGCCTCGAGACTATAGCAAGTCTTTTTTCCTAATTCACGATGAAAGAAATAGGAACATGAAAATGAAGGCGGAGAAAAAAAAACCCAAAGTGTTATTTGAAATATCTGAAGTCTGATTGGGAAAAAAATAGAGTTCTGACCAAAAATAAGGGCTTACTCAAAAACAAAATAAAACAAACTGAAATCTGTTTTTATACTGTAAGATGCGGGGTCTGGAGAAGCTCGCTGTTATGGGAAAATAATGAACGACTGTGTGCTGTGATGCAACCCGCATCACGAAAAGAGWAAACGCGGAAAGAGTTACGACCTTGAAGTTGATTGTTTTCCAATGAAAGCATATCGCCTTTAGTAGCATAATGCATTATCGCTTACGTCATAGCAGCGATAAACGGTCGTCCCCTCGCCTGCCACGGAAAGTGAAAATCTTCAGGTTAAACACCTTCACTCTTTCCTGGAAAATCTCAGTCTGTAGTGTCAACTTACTCACGGTCTATAGATCACCACCCCCCCTTCTGATYATTTTACAAAATCACATTGTTCGTAACAGATTTTAAATTCTTCCTCTCCAACTCTTCATTTCTTTTCAATAGCCAAGCTTTCAATCCCTGAAATGTTTCCAGTTCAATTATCTCATCTCAAATAGCCCTAAAAGCTCTATAAATGCCCGGGATGACGTCTATTTTATCTGATTCTGTCCTTTGCTCCTGTCTGAACAATCCGCGTCAGGAGCCGCTGCCCGGTGTAATTCGGGATAACATTTTATTTCCGAGTGCATCGTTTCAAATGAATAAAGTGTTGAGTCAAATCGAGTTAAATACGTGTGAAAGGGGCCAGAAGAGCTCTCGGGCCTTCTCTCTGACAGTAATGATGCCGTTCCTCACTTCAGTGCAGAATATATATATATATATATATAAAAGAAAGGAAAAAAATATATAAATCAAGTGGCTTGTTTAATTGCCTGGCCTAATAAAGCAAACAAACCCATGATAGACATTGTAATGGACGCAGGGTCTGAAGGGGTTAAGGAAGACACACAACATACTTCCCACACACACACACACACTCATTAGACACAGCCTGCATTTCCATCCACAAGCCTAAGTAACTTTGCTTTAGGCCTATGACTGAACTGATAAAACCACAGAGACGGAAAGAAAGCCCTGGATTTGCCCTGGCGAACGAGAAATGAAAACGCATCATAAATCCCGCGGAACGGCCGCCTCTGATGCACCTGTCAGTGCCCTGGGGGTAACAGAGCGTCGAAATCCACCAGTGTATCTTCACCGCACAATGCATCRTTATTGCGCGACTGACCTCAAGCCTCGGAGACAACGCAGTCACTGTTGCGCACCCGGAGAAAAACAAGGCCTTCACATCGCAACACCGGCCCACCAGCAGCTGTCGTTTCCCTCCACTTATTCAATTTGCCAGCGGAAATTTAATAGGCCGCACAAGGAAAACCGCTCATTTGCAAAAGCTACAAAGCCTCGCAGGCAATAATTATGTGAGCGGCTGAATTTACGAGTGCTCGGATGCTCTGTGAACTCCATCCGCCGAGTGGATGCGCCCGGGATTTAGCCGGCTTTCCGGCCCGACTTTGCTCRCGCCGGTGTTGAATCGCTATTATCGCACGGGTTGGAAAAGCTCACGAGACTCGAATGATCAGCTATAAAAATCTGTCCCTGTCTATATTAAATCTCCAATACCCGCACGGCAAATCTCCTCTATCCACTCGCCATGCTGCGCGAAAAAAACGGCCGCGGAGATAAACTCGAGCCAGCATGAACGCATTAGTTTCAAGATCAGAAACCACCCTTTTCAAACGTGGGGGATACACAACACCAAGCACACACACACACACACACACACAGTACAAAAGAACGCTGGGAATGAAATGAAATAAAATAAAATAGAACATCGAGTTTTGATGTGTTCTCAGTCCCGGTTTTGTGTAAACCGTGCGTGGCCTTTGTGTGGGTAGGAAGGAGGGGTCACGTTCCTTTGTGGCCTCCCACGAAGAACAGACATAGAGAAACACACACACACTTGTGTCTCAGCAGAATTCTTTCCACAACTGACCCAGCATGAAGCTTTTTACCAGAGTAACCCGCCCATAAACCAAGACATGCTCATTGTCCTGCCTGCACGTCGGCTAAAGATAAGTTAGCTATAAAACACTCGAAGGGCATGCTGTCATGGGAAAATAATCATCTCTGAGGTGGTGTGAGGCAGCCTGGTGTGACGCACCAACATCGTGACGTGACTTCCACATAAATCACATTCATCCGGTTACATTTACAACTTTTCATTTATTATGAAATAAAAGTTTTTCATAATTTTCTAGTGAAGACTTTCTGACACTGGAGACTCCTTCCGAAAATGCTTCCTATAAAATATATTACATCATCATCATCAWCACCATCATTTCAAAATCTKTATGTTAATCTTTTGCTAGATAGAACATTAAAAAATCAGTTTATTATACCAGTACCTATGCGAGTTGTTGCTATAGAAACAGTACCAAAATTGTATTGATTAGCACTTTAAATGAATTATTTTACATTTGCGGCGGCCCGTGAGAAACTCTCAGTACCAGGTCCAGTGACTATGGTTATTTGCTCAGCTGAAGAGAGAGGAGAGGGGAAAAAAAAGTGTGTGTGTGTAAATCGTGTGACCAAGTTTCAAAGGAAAGAAACAACATCGTCACCTAGGTGAGCTTTCAAGCTGCTCAAACAGTCAGTGTCACCGGGTCCAGACGGCTGCTCTGCGTGTCACCAGGGAAAGTTCAGAGCGGCTGGCTGAACCGACGGACAGGTTCTGCTTTAATAGAAGACGACTACTGTTAAAGTTTAAGTGAGCACCTGCAGCCTCACTTGGCAAAGGTTAAAACATGTGTCCTTACCGAGGAGGTGAGAGAGGGGGCTTGCAGGATCATCAGAAAGGTATTTTTTACTTTGTCCTAGGGGTTGCCATGTCGGATCGTTTGATCCGCAAGATCTGGCACAAGTTTTTATGCCGGACGCACTTCCTGTCGGAACCCACCCATTTTGAAACTAGGCTTTGGACCAGCACTGGATGCGGTGGCTGGGTTGTATAGGGCGTTGGGTTAAGGGTCTTGCCCAAGGACCGGGCAACGGTGACCCAGCGGTGGTGGGGCTCAAACCCCCGAGCAGCAATCCAGAGCCACACTCTGGATTGAGTAAGAGTTTGTCCGCTGCACGAATCCGTAAAATTCCATTTTGATCCGTATCTAATGTACGCTGGTCGTTGGTCTTTCTGCTCGCTTCTGTCAAGTGGCCGCCATAGCAGATCATCGGATCATACAACTGGGCCCGGGATTTACACCAGATGCCCTTCCTGACACAGCTCTCCCATTCTGTCCAGGCTTGAGACAGGCACTAAGAATTCAGTGGGTGGATTTGGGCTGGGAATCGACCCCAGGCTCCCCGCATAGCAGATAAGAAGCCTACCAGTGAGCCACCAGTGCTTTATTCCTACCTTATATCTAATCTACGTACCTATGCTAAATTCTTCAGCACCGTCTCAGCAGGCTATCAAAACATCCAAACACGATAACAGCGGTACATCAAAAGCCCACTATCTGAACATCACAGTGTTTAAAATAACTCTAATATCTCCAATCGCATACTTCTGTACTAAAATAGGAGGTACAAATAGTCTATTAGAATCCGTCGCCACACTTCTGTCTAGTTCTGTTTGCTCGTGCAGGACTCCAGATGTCTTACGGAGTGTCTTCCAAAGAAATTATTAGAAAATGTGTTTSGTCGAATTGACTTCMACGAATCCTGATTGGTCGAATAATTACCCGACAGCCGCTCTGAATGCAAGCMAGGCAGACTCGCATGTTCACTGTATATTAAAGCGCTCCCTTCAAATGCATTATCGTTTCTATAGCAACGGCCTACTGGTATAGCGGATGCTCCACATRGACGATTAAAAATAGTTTTCTTTTTTCAGTAAGGAGTCTCCAGTGTCGATAGGTTGTAGCTCTCATAAGTTAAAACGATAAGGAAAGAAGGGAGATAAAGGGAAAGAGATAGAGGAGATGAGTGTGTGCTGGAGGAGTGGGAGTAGAAGAGGAACGAAAGAGAAGGCTTTGCATACTTAATGAGCTGGATGTTTCTATGTCTTCCACCGCCAGGTCGATCGAATTACCTTCTGGCGCTTATGCCGCGCTCACGGCCGAAGGTGGAAATTACGTTCCATGAACAAGGACAATTATGGCGTTTGGCCGAACGCACCGAACGCATACACCGCTTCGCTTAGAGCGGTGTTCTACAAAAGCAACAAGCATCAACAACAACCGATCGGGAAGAGCCCGTGTGTCATCTTAAAAACGCTTACCGCGCTCTTGAACTCATCTCGTCTCCGAGCGGCCCGAGCCGGAGCCCTTAGCGTTGGCGGGGAAACGACCCTAAGGCCGAGAGCCGGGATTTAATTCAGGCTGTGTCTCGTTTAGTGCAGGAGAAGAGGAACGTCAGAGCGGACCGCTTTAGATTTATGTTGCCATTTCGCTCGGTAAAGGATGTTAAGCAGTGCCCCTTCTGGCTAGCTGCCTCCTGCACTCCAGACCGTAATTGGACCGTACACATCGCAGACCGTGCAGATGTGGTCTATCAGAGTTTCCTGAGCTAGTGTACTGTATATTTGAAGCTGCTCGCCAAACACACACACACACACACGTACTGTAATGTTTCCTGCTCGGGGTCTCTGGTTTGTATCACGGTAAATAATGACGCCAGTAGAGCTGATACGAGGCCTGGTGACATCAGTGTAAGATGGAGGAACGTGTTTTCCTTCACCTAGCGCTCTGGAAATGGCAGCCGGTCAATCAATAGAGCTAAAAATAATCACACGGAGATAACGCTGTATTCTAAATACCGACAAGGTCCGTTCTCTGCATGTTGATCGGTCCGTAGGTGACCAACGAGGAAGTGACCGAATATGCAGAAATGAGATCTTGTCTTTTGATGTGATATAAAACGTGCATTGTGACATCATTGATCGATATTATAT
>QMIH01000441.1:232371-246968 GCA_003987875.1 Clarias batrachus | reverse complement strand
ACTTTTTGCTAATTATTCATATACTTTTTAGATTGAACTCTTATTGCAAAAAAAATAAAAAATCCAAGGTAAAATAATTACCAGCCAAATTTATGCAAATAAGGATTCAAATGACCTATGCATACTTCTGTACGCAATGCATAAAATGCTTTCAAAACCTTCTAACTAAAAGTAAAAAAAATGTTGGTAAAATCACAGAAATCTGTTTGTTGTTTATCAAGAAACTACAAGACACTTTTATTTTATTTTTATGTTTCCCCCCCTACAATATACTGTATCTATCAAAACAACCTCTGTAAAATACTTTGAATGTATATATGAAAAATATAATGTAAACATTTTTCTTACTTTGAGACGGTCGAGGTATCAAAATATAATGAATGCAGCTCATTTAGAAACTTTTTCTACATAATATGGAGGGGGAGAAAACATTTTAGCASTGTTTCCATGCTATAGGCATTGTGGCAAAGCAGCCTAACAGAAATAAAAATTCTGGATATACATTGTAAAATATCTACGTTTATAGCTTTATTAGTTTGCCCTGGAGAAAATGTTGACAAGAAAAAACTTGCTGAGGCGATATGAGGAAGAAACCTGGAGAGGAACCATACTCAAAAGGGAACCCATCCTTATTCAGATCAAACCGGATCACAACCATAACTATGGCCCTGTTATGATCATATCCCTGGCCAAACATGCAGTTGTATTACACTACATGAAATATGTTTCAGTTAACATAAAGTCAATATTGTTGAGGTTTCCAAATCATGCGATTTCAGATCTAAAGCAATGAAAGTGATAGCCGTCAGCCCCATCAGATAAATATAGTTTGTTCCAATGCAGTCCAAAGCCATCTGCATGAATATTAAATGGAACCATGCTCAGTTATCACATTTAAGCAAAACACATGAGGGCATCCTCGGCAGTGATCCATCCAGAAGTAAAGCAGCAAGATCGATCAGACAGGTTTGATGGGCAAAAGGGGTCAGAATAACAGGTATCTCAGGAGTACCATGTGTAGCTTGACAGAGAGAGTTTGGGAGATTGACAGGGGGCAAGTTGGTGTATATTTTATGCAGAGTGCAAGCATGCAAGCATTCTCCTGGAGGACYAGCCATAACAGCATAACTAAAAAGGAGAACCAGAAAGAAACACAGCACAAAGACATATGGACTAACTGGAATGTAAGGCAACCACTTGACTCTCAACAAACCTGAATGAMCCCATGAAAATAGGGAAAGAACATTAATTAGAAGAATATGGAATTATGCAAGGTACCAACAAATAGCTTTCACCTTAAGAACAATGTAGGCGGAGTGGCTTAGTTCTTTGTAGGTCTATAGTACTATTTTGAACTTAATGTGAAATTTCACTGGGAGCCAATGCAGTGTGGGGGTGATGTGCTCATATCTTCTACTTCTGGTAAGGACTGCATTGCTGCTGCATTCTGGCCTAAATAGAGCTGGTTGAACATCCAGACAGTAAGGCACAACAGAGGTCCAACCGAGAGGTAACAAAGGAGTGGACTAGATTCTATGCAATATGTCGTCATATTATATTTCTTATCATGGAAATGTTTCTGTGATGAAAGAAGGTTATCCTCCGGTAGTAATATTATCATGAGCTTCAAATGAAAAACTGGAATCAATAATCCCACCAATGTCTTTTACTGCTGGCCATGATGAAACAGAAGGGCCATCCAGAGTACGTGTGTGAGCAGAAAGCAGAATAGCACTAGTCATACGTATGAAAACAAAAATGAATAAACATCTAGTGTCTAATGTAATATACCTATTCTTCAAAACCAGTCTCTCATCTGGTTGTGCTTTGTGTCCATGGTTTTGTGTGATCATGATTGAGTTAAGTTGATATTGATTAGATTACTAAAACCTTTTCTGAGCTTATTAAAACAGATTTTCTGAGTATTTATTCATTTATGTTTTTGGTTTCAGTGACATTCTGACAGGTTTTCCCAAATCATGGGATTATGAACTGCAAAATTCCCAGGTGGGAACAAGGACCCATGATCTGAATAACTAACGGGACACTGTGATGCTCCCTGAAGCTAAAGGTCATTCACTGGTAGGATCTCATTTAATCTCTTTGTTTCACATCGGTTTTGGTCTTTCCCTGGATAGTGATGTCATCTTAAAGGACTTTATCTCTAAATAGTTTGGGAATGCATGAATGCAGCCTTTAAATACACATAAATGCTGACTTATACAGGCTCTAGCTCTTGCTTTGTTCCTGTTAAATGGGTATTAGTTAGCATTAGACAGTCAGTACAAATGGAAATTTGCTAGCCATTAGCATAGCAGTGGTATGCCTTTAGTGTATGTGTGTGTGGCAGCTCCATATTCACAGTCTGACTTCCCTCCCTGAGGACTCATTAATCACAATGGAGACGCCTTGCTGTTGTGCATCTGTCGTGCAACTGATCTCCGACAAGCTGTTGGCAGAGTTAACATCCCTCCCGCTAAGGTCAATCTTTTTCGATATCCTCTCTGAGACTATCATTTGGATTTATTCCCGTGTTCAGGGCAACCACATGAACACTCCAGTGTTGTCTTTAAAGGGTTTTTTTTTTCTTCCCTTTTTCTTTCTTGTTTTTCTCCATGGCCTGACAGTTCAAAGCAAGTGTACTCTAAGATATCTGATTTCCTGTGTGAAATAATCCCAATAAAATCTTGGTTGAATTTGATAATTCATTCTCTTGATGCGGGGATAATACAATCCTGTAAACAGAGAAGACCTATGATTATAGAAAATGCTTATTTTGTTCTTATGTCATTAAGCAAGCTCTGTGCTTGAGCAGAAAATGGCTTTGGTAAAACAGCGGCGATGCTATGCTCTTGAAAAATGGTTGTAGAATTTGAAGGMGTTTGGAACCATTTGGGGCTTTAAAGTAAGTTTGATGTAATAAGGATATATTTTTTTCTCCGTTTGTGCATATTTTGCATGTAAATGTATATTCATTATTTTTTTAAATCAAATATAACACACTATCATGATTATTATACTGGTAGCTGTCCTGTAAGTTATATAATCTTTGCAGTCCTCCTACTATGGCTGTAAAATGGGAATAAATGCAATGGTAATCAACATTGGCCACCACGGTCCGTAGTTGGACTACAGAAGTTCCTGCATGGATGGCTGGATGGATGGATGCTGTCCTTCTACTGTTTTTCTAGAATAACACTAGTTCCCAAGCTGTGTTTATGACAATAAATAAATAAATAAATAAATAAGCAGGTTATAAATTTCAAACGTTCTACACTGCAAGTCTGAAAAAACTCCCTTCCAGACGGGTCAAATTATGAGCCTGAATCGAGCAAAGAAAACAACTAAACAGCACATCTAAAAAAAAAACATCAGGGTAAGAAGAGAAATGCATGAAGCGATGCGCCCATCATGCAGAGCGCCCCCTGGAGGCGGGGTTATGATCTGGGGTTGACTCAGCAATGTTTTGTGGCAATAAAATAAAGTCCTACTGTACATATACTGAATGACCAGATTAACACATCTATGGAGATGAYGTTTACCTTCAGTTTAATGCTGGCTAATATTAATATACTGTATGTAAGCCAGGACGATCGAATGTTTCTTTCAAATATAAAAGTGTATATGAGTGTTTTCTGCCATTCACCTGAGTTTATTTTCTGTTCCAAAGTGGAGTATTTTGGATTTCTAGTTTATTTATTGGAACCATGAGCACCTGTGGCCCCGAAGCAACAGTAAAACCAGGGCTCGTAAAAAATGCAATGAAAAAATGAGGGTGCATTTCTTTCTAGGCCAGAACGTCGTCCTGCAGCTTGTCAGTGACAGCTGTGTCAGGTGATTACACGGAGTGATATGCGCCTGAACATTTGATCTCCATTTGGCCTGACAATTTTTGCACACATTCATAACGTATCATCGGCAGTCACTGGGAAGGTGAATGTGAAATATTACAGGAGCAGGTGTTCGGAATGTAAAAAACAGTTTATTCGTTTATTCTCTCTTGGAGAAGGAACTTAAAGTAAAGTAAAGCACACATAGTTTAAGAAGAAATTGCAATAAAGGACTCTAAAGTGTAGAACTCTAAATGAAGTGCCGGAATGGTACCTTTTAGCTTGACACTTTTTATTTTGTATTCAGAGAAGACACAGCATGAACCCAGAGCATTATGGAGCCGAAACATTTAAATAACAATTAGAACTTACAAATGCAGCTGCTTCAAATCATTCTTTTTATGGCATCAAAACATTCTGGAATGCATTATGAGTTCCTTAATAGKTTCAATGTTGTGAAATTGATGGATACTAGCTTTTAGAATTCTATATATATGAATAGTTTGACAGCAAAATGAGATAACTCCATGTGCAGTATACCATTTAAGGTTTTTTTTTTTTTTTTTTCAAATGAAACCAGTCACAAGGCTGTTATAAGGCACAGATGCCAAAAATATTATTTTTATAAAATTGCTTGGGTTATATAAGGCTGAATTTTGTGTGATAACTCTACCTCCTACAGATGCATCGCAATGGACAAATCAGCCTGCAGTTGTGTTTGTGGTTATTTAACGATGCAAAATAAATTATCGCAAAATCACGGTTTGGTTGTGAATTTTTACTAAAAGCAAATCGGATCAACGGGAGTTTTGCTGCACAGAATTTTTTTTAAATAAAAAAAAGGTTATTGAAAATCATGAGTAACATTATAAACAGTACAAAACCTTTAAAACATTTTTGAACATCATAAGTTCGCACTAACACACTAACTTACTTACCAAAGTACTTACAATACCGTGTCCTGCATATATTTGTTAAGTATATAATATGGTGTTTGCACAACATCCAAATTGCACAGTTATGCTTCGCAGAACATATCACAGACATTAAGCACTGCATCCCATAATACATTTATTACCCCTGCAATAGCAGTAACCAAGAGCACACATCTTTTTTCTCGGCTTAAACATTCTCCAAATATTCAGTTAAGCCAGCATTGCAAAGCACTATGGTGAACAGGACGTACCTTTGAAAATCATTTGCCTAAATAAGTGAAGCAACCAAAACCAGCATTTATTGCAGTTCCTATCGTGGCCAGCCATCTGTGTGTAATATCAGTGGTTAATATTGTTATACACTMCTAGAGTATTTGTGTAAACAGTGCACGATGGCTCTCACTGTGGTTTGCTCGAGTCCCCAAGCCTTGAAAGTGGCTTTGTAACCCTTTACAGGCTGATCCATGTTAATTACGTTGGTTCTCATTTGTAAAATCTTTCCGCATGCTTCACTTATGTCAGACTGGTTCTGTTTAAGTGATTTCTTGATTCAACAACTCTGGCAGTAATCAGCCCTGGGTGTGGCAAGTGAATTAAACTCAGCTTTCCAAAAACTATGCCTTTTTTTCCCCTTAATAAATGAAGCCATCATTTAAAAAGCTGCGTTTTCTCTGTAATATTAAAATTAGTGTGATGATCGTAATCATTTAAGTGTGCAAGAAACAGCATGGTTAATGGGGCTTTGGTTGGTACGAGACTTGCTTTTATAGATATATTCGAGTTTCTCAACATACTGTCTATTTTTAGAATTCCTGCACTAGTACTCTAACCCAGAACCTCATGGTGCCCAAAAGCACTGCATGTCTGCAGGTAAAATCATTACATTATATAATATCCATATATGCAAAAGGATATCATTGTGAASTKCATAGAGTGAAGAGCTAGACATGGATTAATGCTACAGAACGTCTACCATGTCCTTATTGAGTCCTCGCACCTCTGGTGATGCATGTGCACAGCTGGAGTCTGAAAGCAGACCAAAACAGCCCTGTCTGTGTGTATGTCTGTGCTCAGCCGAATACTATTCCAACTCCCATCTAAGGTTTCTCGCACCATACTAATGCCTTTTGACTTGGAAGAAGACATTACAGTGATGTACGTGAAGGCATTCTTACTATTCATTGATCTTTTTTGAACCAAAGGGCCTGTTTCAGGAAAATAATCAATCACAGTGATTATTTTTAAGCAACATCATGCAACAAAGTGTGTATTTTCTTAAACTACAGCAAGTTGCCAATAATTACATGTATGCAATACGCTGTCTGGCCAAAAACTGTCTGCATTTCAGAAGAGTCAAATTATTGGCGATCATCAAGTAAAGAAAAACATTTGAGGAGATTTGCTGGAATTGGGTTAAGAAGTGTCCAAGACATCATTAAAACCTGGAAGGATGGAGCTTATTTGTTAACTTTGTGGGACGAAATTGTGGTCAGGAACAAAAAACAATGAATGGAAATTGCTTATACACTTTTCATCATGAAAACGTTGCATCATGAAAGAACAATAGTAGAAATAACATTTATGATTAATAATGAAACTGAGAGAATTTCCACACAGGGTGTGATGAACTCCCACCCGGGATTGAGACCGGAAACAATAGTACAACCACTTCTTAGTGAAACTAATCTGGCAATAATGTGGTCATACAGTATGTCCGCTCATGCGGTCTGGTGAATCCAGATTGACCCTGATGCATAGCAACGCGAGCGTCAACGTCATGYGGCAATAAATGAAGTCAGCTGATGACCTGAACATACTGAGTGACCCGGTTATCACATCTGTTCAAGTTTCTCCTATTTTTTTTTAATACATTTTTATTATTTATTTATTTATTCATTTATTAATAGGGGGCAATAAGCTTTTTTTTTTTTTTTTTAAATTACAGAATACTTTTATTTTTCATTTATAGCTATGTGTACTGTTATCACATATATTACAGCTGCTGTAATGTTAAATTAAACTGTTATTGAATGAATGAATGAATGAATGAATGAAATGAAGTGGGGCGTCCACCATACAAACTGTAACTTTAGACACGACGTGAGGAATGTGTTTAAACAAGCTCGTTAAGATAAATTTAGAATGTACAGTACGTTACAGATGGCGCTAGCTGCTGTTATAGAAATGTAATCGACACCCCATCCGAGGCCTCATCTGCGCTGTAGTACATGAACCCGTTATGACTGGTTAACATTCATTATGCATTCCATTCAGTCGACATGTAAAACCGATCCTTAGATGTGTAAAGGAATATGTTGTTGCGTGATAAGACAATACGACAGCTGTGTCGTGTGTATGTTGATAGTAAATCAATTGGAGTCTCGTAAGAATTCTTCATTCTCCTTGAGTTATTACCCCAGAAGCCGGCATCTAATTGACTGCTAGGCAGCGTAAAATCTTGTTACTAACTCCCTCCTCAACAGTCAAATCAAAATGAATAATGCCGATCATTCAAACCAGCCCTCACGTCTCGTGTGGTTTGATATAAATCATATCGAACTGGAGAGATACCGAAGCAGAGAGTTCTTAATTCACATAGTTGTAATGGTATTATTTGCTTAATCTCATTAGATCTAGAGTAAGAAAGCACCCTTTACGGCTTTGATTAATGCAGTCACGCTGTGCAGAGCAAGAGGCTAGATTCAGCTCCGGCGTTTCTCTCTGCCCCTCATGACATTTTATTCTTCATTAAGCTGGAAGGTCTAATCGGGGAAAGGGGGCGGGCGGGCGGGCGAGGGGGTTGCGGGGGTGATAATGGGACGCACTAAGGTATATCACATGACCCTGCTTCATTTGCTTGTGTGTTTTAATGATCGTAATCACCACAATGACCTGCTCTTCCCAGCTATTTATGGCACTCATATTAAATCGCTAGGTCTTGGTTTAAGAGTTACACGAGGAAGGAGTGCTAACATTCAAACTGAGTGATGCTGATAAATGATGGATGATAAATTAAAAGCTACYGGAGGCCAATTAGTATAATGTAAATTAGATCATGACCCAGTTACCACTTATTTATATCGAGTAATATTAGCGTTATTGCAGAAAGTCTTCCATGAGAAAAGAAAGTAGAAAGTTTTCGTTTCGCCTAATTCTTAGTTATAATAATAGATTTGTTAATAGTAGTATAAAAGGTATAATATACAGTATAGATAGATAGATAGATAGATCTAACATCCAGTAGCAAGGATATTAAAACATGCAATCATCCAGTCTTGTAGACGAAAAAAGACTTAATTAAATAAAATAAATAAAAAATAGCCACCAAAAACAACCATTGTGCTCAGATTGCAGACCATTTTAACAGATTAACATACCATTGTTAAAAAGAAAAATGATGACACATGCTACAACTAAGAAATAAAAATAGGGAAACTATATATGTATATATTGATATGACTATGAACAGTGAGTGTGTTATGAAGGAGAGTTACTTGTAGAACTGAGAATGAGTCGTGTTTGAGGGACCATCTGACCCAGAATGCCAAGAACGTCCCCAGGCACTGGAAAGAGGTGTTAAAACAGCATATGTCCCCGGGAGCAAAGTATTTCCTGAGTCTCTCAGTAGAACAGCTCTGTGACAGAAGTTCGCCACCAAACATGCCCCAAACATATATAAATAAGTAAATCTGCTTGGCAAAAGCTCCATACAGTGGATGACTGGACTGGGATTGGGCATGATGGACAGAATTTTTGTTCAAGGTCCCCTGTTTCAGCACCAGCTCCAGTGAGTCCAGCTTAAAGCCAACCACCGATTCAGCTCTCCTGACTGCCTCGTTCAGTCGAGTGCCGTCTCTGCTTTTGAAGTTCCGTCCCCGGCAGACTAAAGCATTGTAGCCAATATTGGCCACCACTGATTGGTAGAACATCTGTTGGAGCTTTTTGCAGATGCATAATAATACAATGTATAATAAAAGTATAATGCAAATGAAACCGGTATGAAACCATCAAACAAACAAACAAACAAACAAACAAATAAATAAATAAATAGGTTGCTTCACATGTTTCTACACTGTTACTAGCTCATGGTTAACTTACCAATCCCTTCTCTCAGCGGTACTTGTAGAAAAACTTGAATTTAAAAAAAAAAAATAATAATAATAATAATAATAACATTGAATCCAACAAAGCCAACCAACATGGGGGGACGATATGATGTAAATGGACATACACAGGTGTTGAGAAAGACATATTGGCTCAAGGATAAGAACAGGTGTTTGCATTGAAAAGTAGGATTGTTTTAAAATGGTGGTTTAGTCATATTATTTATATTATTTAGCAGTTTTTACTTTTTAACTAGCTTTTGGCAGCTTGTTGAAATCCAAGAGACGTGAAGAACTTCCATGAAACTGGCCTTCTCTACTGTACTGTATCCCTTTTTTTTTTTCTAGCACTGGCATACGCCCATTAATTTTAGTGGGGCAGAATGTCATTAATAATGACATAGCCTCAAAGAAATATTATGTCAAGAGGATATATCTGTTGGCATTTGCTGTAGGCTACTATCTTATGAATTTGTAGACTTTTCCTGTTATGGGCAGCTCAGAGTTGACAACATAAAGTCATCCAGTCTTACAGCGTACGGCTTTAAGTAGTGTTAGACATGCCGTTGTTCTGCTTTACTGGATACAATGGGTGTTTTTCCTATCACCAGTGAGGTATGCAAGGACAAGCTAATATCATTAAGCAATACCATTACCAGGTCTCACTATATTGTCCAGCCCGGCTACATATTAAAACCCCCTCACAACATCATGCAACTAGCCAGATTAATTCAGGCATTACAAAAGGAAGATACATTTTTCCTCTTTTGTCCCCAGCCTTTTGTTTCTTTGGAAACTAAGACTTTCTGGTGCACACAGATAAAGATTCTACCCTTTCCTCCTTTCATCCACTGCTTATATTATGTAGGAATTGACAAACCAAAGGAACTCAGGGCCCAAGATGGAGGTCACTGTGGGTAGTGCATAGGCACACACATTCAAACATTAAGGCTGAGTTGGGAGTGAGAATCAGCCGTGTCTTTAAACTGTGGGAGGAAACCAGTGGACCCAGAGCAAACTATCCAAGCGTGAGGAGAACATGCACACAGACCAGTGTGGAGATTTGAACCCTCAATACTGGAGGTGCAAAACAGCAGGACTTTGCGGTGTGTAGTAAAATATATATGGTTTTATAAATTGTAAATTTTATATACTTAAACTTGGTCTCTGTTTGTTAGGAATTTGCTAGATTAAATTCCGTTATTTGGTTTAAACTAAAATGTTTTTTGGCATATACACCTTATAATTGTCCTTTCCACTTTGGGGTTAAGGGGTTAAATGGGACATTGGACATTCTACCCTATGATTGTGTAGCACTTAGAAAGACAAGCAAATGTGTTGCTTATATCCATCAAATAGCATTTTATTATTATGATTACAGTGTACTATATTATATGATTAGCAGAGGTGAGACCAAGTCATTCCTTCACAAGACACAGTTGAAGTTCACCTTGATTAGTCCAAGTAAAGTTACAMGTCATTAACCACTTTTATCATTAAGATTTTTTTTTTCAGATTGGTGTTTATTGGTTTCTAGACAAACTTTATAACAAAATAAAGTAAAAAACTTAATATTTCAGCTCATTTTCATGAGTTGAGTCATAGAACATTTTCAACATCCAATTTGGCTTTGCTTTGGGATTTGCCTTGTGCAGCTTCAAAGGTAGAACAAAATGTAAAGTTATTGCTTTTGCATCTGTAAATATTGCTCAACATGTTGCAGCTGTTTTGATATCGAGAAAACAACACAGTCTTTGCAGACGAAGGCTACTGAGCACATTTTCACCTTTATCATTATTTAATGCATGGTGATTAGCTGGCTTGACTGGTTGAATGTTGAGTCAAGAAAACAAAAATGGCTGATTTGATTTTAAAAAATGTCTTGTGAGAAACGTGTAGTTGATTCACTGTGCATTATTAAATGCAGAATATTAATATATAATTTTAAATTATATATTTTAATTAAAGTTTATTTTCAAAATTATTAAGTGAGAGGCGGCAAGGTGGTGCAGCGTTTAGCACGGTCGCCTTGCACCTTCAGGGTCCGGGTTCGATCCCCGTCCCTGTGTGCATGGGGTTTGCATGTTCTCCCTGTGCTTGCTGGGTTTCCTCCAGGTTCCCCAGTTTCCTCCAAATACAGGCAGATTAGGCAAATTAGCCGTAGTGTGTGAGTGAGTATACAGTCGTTGCCAAAAGTTTTGATACAAATATTAGTTTTCACAAAGTTTGTTGCTAACTTGCTTTTAGATCTTTGTGTCAGTTGTTTCTGTGATGTACTGAAATATAATTACAAGCACTTCATACTTTTTAAAGTCTTTTATCGACAATTACATGACATTTATGCAAARAGTCAGTATTTGCAGTGTTGGCTCTTCTTTTTCAGGACCTCTGCAATTCGACTGGGCTGCTCTCAATCAACTTCTGACTGATAGCAGCCCATTCTTTCATAATCACTTCTTGGAGTTTGTCAGAATTAGTGGGTTTTTGTTTGTCCTCCCGCCTCTTGAGGATTGACCACAAGTTCTCAATGGGATTAAGATCTGGGGAGTTTCCAGGACATGGACCCAAAATTTCAACGTTTCGGTCCCCGAGCCACTTAGTTCTCACTTTTGCCTTATGGCACGGTGCTCCATCGTGCTGGAAAATGCATTGATCTTCACCAAACTGTTGTTGGATTGTTGGAAGAAGTTGCTGTTGGAGGGTGTTTTGGTACCATTCTTTATTCATGGCTGTGTTTTTGGGCAAAATTATGAGTGAGCCCACTGCCTTGGATGAGTAGCAACCCCACACATGAATGGTCTCAGGATGCTTTACTGTTGGCATGACACAGGACTGATGGTAGCGTCACCTTTTCTTCTCCGGACAAGCCTTTTCCATCCGAGAATATGACTTTGCCCCAGTCCTCAGCAGTCCATTCGCCATGATGATATGTTTTAAGGTACGATGGAGGTTTGCTAAAAGCTTTTCAAAACAGTATTTATTTATTTTTTTTGCTTGAGGTCCAGGATTGCGCCATTTGGCAGACGCCAACCAACATTTCTATTTCACTATTCATCTGAACAGTTGAGGGTTAAGACCCTTGGACCTAACAGTCATAACTTGATGGTGCTGGGGTTCAAACCTTTTTTTTTATCAGTTTTCCAACACATTAGCTACTCATCCTGTGATTATCATTACAAGTTTTGGATTCATACCAAGATCTCAACAGACATTATGTTTGAAAAGGTATAGTTTTAACAAGTTATTTAATAATGCATAGAAAAATAAGCAAATATTWAAATATTTCATGCATATTCAATGCATTTAACACAATTTAAAAATAATACATGTACAAAAGTTTGATAGTCGTGTAAAAATACCACGTATTGTGGCATCCTAAGATGGCAGTGTACGAAAGGTCAAATCATTATCCAATTGCAACAAGCTGGTAATAAGTCTAACATCATCACGCACATTAATCTATGTGAAGTTTGTGTGGTTCTTTGCAGCTCATCGTCTTGTCATTACAACGTCTACTTCTGATGATGGAATCAGCAAAATGGCGCTTCCTCCAACCTCACCACCTCCTGTACACCGGGCCAGTTTCCTCTTAATCCGCTGGCATTCTCTTCCATGTCAAAGGACATTTCATAAAACAATATCCAGAAGAGAAGAGAGCATCTGGGCTTTGAAAAGAGCTATCAATTCCAATCAGGCTTTATTGTGGTGTGGTGAATGGAGCTCTCCGAGGGTCAGTGTAATTCTCTGATTATACTCTTCTTATGCCAAATTGCCATTCTCGGCTTTTGTACTACATGAACAATTTGAGCCCGTCGAGTCAGTACTACGTAGGTCCCTCGGAGTGACAAGTAAATTTAGGTAAATTTATGATATCGCAAAGTACGGGGGTTGGGGGGCAGGCGGGGGGAGGGGAAGTCAACAAATGCCACGCTAATTTTCAAACATAGGTTTTTCATTATCTGAAGTGTATATCCATTATTTCAGCTAAGTAAGCATATCTCCAGTATTCCAGTTCTCTCATTAAACCGTGACGGGAATTAATCAGTAAAGAATCGTAGCATTACTTGTAATAAATAGGTGCATGGAAATMAACATGTATATCTGGAAGGACATTTTTACACCAATCTGTGCAAGTCATTATTGCTGTCAAATGGGCTAATATCAGTACGTTCCACTTGGTTGAAGCATCTTATTTCGTGGAAATGTACATTTCTTTCATTATACTCATCAAACGAGTCCTCATTGTTCACAGAGTCCTTGTGATTGTTATATTACTCTATTTGAAATATCCTTTAAAAAAAAAAAAGAACTAGGTAGGAAGCAACAGCAACCTTTGCAATAAACATCCACAATGCTACATGACACCTATAGAGCCTTTTATGAACATTTATAAGTGCATATTTAAGCTTCATTAAAGCTGCTTTTCTCCATTTTAAGGCCAAGGTCATCCTACACCATTCCATCCGTGTTTATTTTCCTATAACAACATTCACTGGAGCTCATTTATTCCACACCGAACTAATGGGTCAACTGGAGCCACTTTTCATGAAAATGTTTCAAGTAAAAGCATTTCTTACAGATTCAGTATTAACAAGGATTCCTGTTAACTTCTAATTTAACTGCTAATTATATTTAATTAAGATCTGACTACATTCCAAGCCTCAAATTATGCCCTCAAATAACGTCTACCATCAAGTGATGCAACTCGGGATAAACCTTCCTAACACCATCCTTTTCTAAGCGAAGGAACACTTTAACATATCACTTCTTGCTGTTTATTACCTGCTTTCTTAGTCTGATTAGCAGACAGAATTTGCCTACTGTCCTGAAAGACAATGAACAGTGCTAGTCCTTCTACATTCACACTTGCGAGCGAATTGCCCTTGTCACTTCTAGTTTTTCTCTYGTTGGTGTATACATTCCAGTGCCAATGTTTTTTTTCTAGCTTTTTTTTTCTTTTTTGAGAAATGCAGTAGAGAGAATGTGTAGCCTAAAGGTAAAACATTTCATGCACAGATCAGTGTGGAAATTGGTTGCATATTGCTGCTAGGATTTGTAGTAGCATTGTGCTGAGGTTAATAATGTCTCCAAGTTCAGCTTTTGGTGTAGTGTGGCATGTATGTGTTGGCAACCCATCCAGGATGTACCCTGCCGTGTGCCTTAAGTTTCTTGGGAAAGGATGGTTTGCTGTGACTCAACACAGTCAAAATTAGCCTAGAGAATGAACAAAGGGTGGGATGTCTCTAGCAAAGCATGCAAACTAACTGCAGGTACACGTTAAAGTTGTGAGTGGAAGAAGAAGTGAAGAACCCTACAACCACATGCATCACAGTTTTGGTCTAAGAAATTATTTGAGAATCATAGTTTAGTGTTTTTTTTTTTAAATATATCTTTATTTAGTGTTTTTTTTAATTTTTTTTATCTGGGTACCCAGTTTTCTCCCACAGTCCAAAGGCATGCAGATTAGGCTAATTGGCATTCACAAGTTTACCGTAGTGTGTAATTGTTTGTGTCAGTGTTGACCAGAGGTCTTACCACAGTTGTGAAATAAGAATAAATACGATGTACGATGGCTTTCATGGCTCCTATCTTACTACTGAGGTTCCTAGATGGATGGATGGATGGATGGAATAAAAAAAAAAAATCAATTCAGTAATTAATCAATAAGCTTTTTTTTTTTTAATCACAAAAACCTCAATATCAGTGTCATGACAATACAATACTAGAAC
>QMIH01000441.1:180218-191272 GCA_003987875.1 Clarias batrachus | reverse complement strand
ATGTGGATGTCAGCTTGTTTAACTGCTAGGAGTGGCTGTGGAATGTTAAACATGGCTTTGAGATTGTTGGGTTTGTCTATAAAAACTTCCGGTAAAGCTGTGGGATTATTGGGTTTGGCTGTGACACAGTGATTGCCATTTGTGGCCTGGATGGTGGGCTTGTTAAGTTGTATTTGGATTTTGGTTGTGATACTAGCAGTGGGTTGGTGAGTWGTTTGTTTGCTGGCACAATCCAACAGAAACAGCCTTAATATACTGTACAGTGTAACTGTACAAAGCTAGTGTTTCCCCCCAAAGCTTGAGGAACAGAGAAGTCAGGATGGTCATGGCAAAAGAATTTATGCTATCAGGGTTTGTTGTCAGGATTTAGCCAAAATGTCATACAGGACACCAAACAGAATAACTGTCTACTCTTCAATGTATTCGAGATAAGAAGAAACAAAGAGTCATTACCAGCCCCACTGACCTGTAAAGGAAAAAAAAAAAAACATCTGAGTTTATGCAGAGGTAGTTTGAGGGGAGAAAATGCTGTGCATATTTTGTAATGCTAATCAAATTAAATTATAAAAGAAAGAGAAATGGAAAAACAAAAATAATCTTTGTCTGCATATTTATAATAAATCCTGAACTCATCAAAACACAGGAAATAGACCATGACCAATACTGTGTTATGCTAAAACCTCATTTGGTTTGAGATACAAAAAACAGTGAATGATCTGCTCCACTTAACCCCCTCCGTAGCTCTACACAGCAGAAACAGGAACAGTTTATCTCTCCAGTGCCAGGCACTCACACACACACCTTGCTCTCCCGAGCCTCTGCATACCAAAGCAATGTTGCCTTCTCCAGTTACACCCCCTGATACATATCCAAATATGGACCTAAAGATCTCAAGAGTGCACTTCAAGACCTCCTCTCACACAGATGTAGAAAGRGTTGTTGAAGTAGACGTTCCCCCTTTAACGGTCATCTGGAGAAAAGAAGAAGAAAAAAAARAAGAAATCCTGTCTAAAAATAAATCCTTTGTCTTGCTCTCTTCCCTCACTCTCATGCTTTTCTCATACAAAGGTAATGGCCTGAACCTTCGTGGTCTGAACTTGTTACTCTCCTGAGCTCTCGTAGTTTCAAGGTCTCTAAACCTCTTACCCTCTCCCCTGTCCTTGTCCAAGGGCTGCCAGTTTTCCTGCCAAGTGGACCAGAATGACAGAAAAACGGAAAAGTTGAGGAGGTAGAGTACAAAAAAAGGGTAAAGGCACATGCTTTCACATTTTTTTTTTTTTTTTTTTGCAACCCCAAGAAGAAAAAAAATAGCAAGAATTTTGTATTAGTGAGTCAAATGGATACAATACATGAATGTTTGACTAATTAGGTCYAAATAAAGAGATAGCTATGATTTAAAATGCACAGTGTACACTCCAGACACTATCGTTTTTGTTAATTAATAGATTTTCACGCATAGTGTTTTTTTTTTTTTTTTTTTTACTTTGTGCTTCCAAATATGAATCATACTGTAAGTATTCATAAGTAATAGAAAATGAGTATCGAGGCATTGCAAAACTGATGTTGTCAATCACAGCTTTGAGATGTCTATGGCAACAAGTATTTACATTTCTCCAGAACTGTGATTCATTTTTCTGGGAAAATCATTTTCATTTTCGGTTCCCCAAGGTTAAAATGGGCCATTTCTCATCTCAAGATTCCGTTTCTTTATCAATGAGATTACATGCAAATATGAATGTCAATCCTGAGTGTAGGCCATGACCTGCAATAAAAACATACTTTAAAACCATGGGGAACTGCAAATGATATTAAGTTTAATTTGGAAGCCCACCTGTTCTGGTGCCATCTGCTTCAGAAAACTACACTGAGCCCTTGAGATGGGATTGAAGGATGGACATGTATGGATATGGTTTGTATGTGTGCTGCGGTATCAGAGCAGTTMAGGACCTGCACTCTTGACCAAATGCTCATGAGCTTAAATCATGTGGTTGAATGGGGGCAGTGTTTGACTGAGAGGGAACTTAAGCTGCTGACATAGCGTTCTGATTCTGTACTTCCTTTCATGTGTAAGAAAAGTTATTAGGATATGAAAAGGGAGAATTTCCTCTTTAACGAGACATTAGGAAAATTCACTGGGTCTCATTTATCAACTGGGATATGAACAAATTTATTCATGAGTCATTTGCATTTCAACCCCCCCCCCAACCCGCCCCACCCCTACACACATACAGTAGGAATCCATTTAGTACGGAAACATGTTCATATCCTATGAGAAATCCTCATTCACTTGCTCATCATCTATACCGCAGAGGACACAAGGCAGGGTACACCCTGGACTGGGTGCTAATTCATTGCAGGGCACACATACACATACAGTATTCACACACACTACGTGCATTTTGTYAGCCAGTTAGCCTAATCTGCATGTTTTTTCACTGTGTTTGGTGGGTTTCCCCACACACAAACTCAATGCACACGGACCCCGAGGCAGGAAACAAACCCAGACCCTGGTGGTGCAAGGTGCTAATGCCCATGACATATCCTGTTTAAATTAATGTACAGTATGAAGAGAGTCACTAACCTAAAACCCAATTGATGGGCTTTAAAATGTCTACCATAGTGATTTTTTTTTCTTATACAGATTAGTCTTTAATAAAAAAGTTACAAAACTCATTTGACATTAACCATTTTTTTTTTCATTTCTTGTAGAGCAAACTACATTTTTTTAAATTAGCCCTGTACATTTTGTTAATCAAATGGCAGCAAAAGCCGTATATAAGGCCAAGTAAGTCTAGCTATTCCATTTATACAAAAGTACTGTACTGGGGTACTATAAATTGAGGAAAAGTTTGTTTTTGCTAATGTAGCTGATGTGCTGAAGTGACTGAGCTATTTATTTATTTATTTATTTATTTTTTAATTATTTTAACCTACACTGCATTTATAGGTGATCCTTAACAATCTTGGCATTTTCAGCAATACATACCGTAAGATTAGCCTTCATTCAACATACAAATACAAAGACTATTAATATTATCTTGTCYTGGGAATGTCTTTGGAGTTGTTAGTTTGGTTTTTGGTCTATGAGTACATTTACACATAACCTTACTAAAAAGTAACAAATGAGGCCCAATATTTAGACTGGTAGCTGCTGTTGAGGCTAAAATTACAGTTTGACTGAAAACTATGATAAACACTAATTTCAGACTTTTACTCATTTGGTCAAAAATATTTTTTTCTCTGACACAGAAGGTGGTCTAGCAGAATGTTAAAAAAAAAACACTGTATAAGCATATTTTAAGGAGAACACAGCATGCTATGGCCACATATTTGAGCAATAACACACTTCTTGACAAGCCAATGGAATTGGTTATTTCTGTGACATGATCAGTGTGGTGGAGTAAGAGCTTCGCGGAAAAGAGGGCTAAACGATAATAAAGTGTAATAAAGTGACACCTAAGCTGGCAGGCTGTAACCGGAAGTTTTGATATTCTTATAATTTTTTCTCATAATATTCAACAATCAGTGTAATTGAAATGTTTTATATGCAGCATATCATAATTAAACTTCAACTAACATTACTGCATAGTTTAATAAACGCATATACTGTACATCTGCAGTCTGATTTATCCATTGTGAGAAAACTGTGGGAGGTGGAGTTATAGCTTTTTGAAAAATCACAGAAAATTCACGCTTATATAACTGAAACAAATTTGCCAAAATGTGTTTACTGTYTGTGCTTATTATCACTTTTGTGACTTAAAAAAACACATGCGCAAAATATTCTTTATCAGTTTATACGGTATGTCCTGCTTCATTTGAAAAAATTTAAAAAATCCTGTTGTTATATTGTGTAATGAGCATTTACCAAACTTTCAGCAATTCCTAAATTGTAAGACAAATAATGTTCATAGCAAGACTTAATGGTTTATCTTTATCAACAATTACTTTGAGACAAGGAGATAGAAAAAGTGCATTATTCCTTGATTGAGACAGCTGTAAGTGTGAGRCACGTCTGTTGTTGTCACCTACTGTAAAAGGCAACACCAACTGAAACAGCTTTACATCATTGCAGTCTGATGCTTATCATGACAGATGGATGAATCAATTCTGCCTTTTTTAAATGATTTTATTAAATATTACATTCGGTATGTGTTGCCGTTGCTATTTCCTAGACATACAGTCAGACAGGCACATAGAAACAAACAAGAGAGTCAGTTAATATATATTATAAGTAATATAGCTGAAAGGAAAAGAAGCAGTTTTTGAAGTCTTGAGTTATTTTACAACCACAACTAATAACAAGGCAAAATGTCACCCTGGCCGCATATTTCCGAAAATGCAAAGCGTTCCTGTAAGTAAGCTGCCCTTTTTATTTATTATGTATGATTTCATTTGAATCAGCTCAAACATGCAGCTGACTTTTATAAACATTGAGGAAGTGAACTATTTTTTTTTTTCCCTGAGACAATTTTATTGAATAATTCTGTAATTACAAGAGACATAAACAGAGTCATGATTTATTTATTTCGCATGTCATTTTTGATGTCCATCTTTGAACATTCTTATTGCAGAAGAGGTAATATCCCCCCCCTCCCCCGACCCTCCCCCTTTCATGTGGACACGATGACATTTCAAAGTCACAGTATTTATTATGTGGTGTTATTTGGAATTGGTTTTAAATGAAAATTAGTGGAATACTTTATTTGTTAGGTCAGTTAGGTAAAGACATCAACTAGATTGCAGCCTATTCATAGATGCTAACATGCTGTTATTAATACATAATGGCACAAATAATTGTAAATAAATATGGACTAGGGCAATGAATCAAGGTGCAATCAAATTGTTCAGTATTCATCCCAGTGTTCATCCAGCAAATGTCAGAATGCTTTATTAACACTGTGATTAAAACGTACAATAACTGTTGCTTTATCCAGGAGCTTTTGATGTTAATGTTTTTTATCTAACATTTTAAAAATCCTCTTACAAGTTTGCTGCAAAATCTTAATGCTACATTTGGAACATCGTGTCAGGAACCATCTGAGAGCAACCTATAGTTGTTGTTCCCCGGCTCCTCCCATCAAGGGGTTCCGGTCCACACATATATATATATATTTTTAACAGTTGGACATCCTTTCTGACGCAACCCTCCCATTTTATTCGGGCTGCATCCAGTGAATGGGTTCGAACCGATCCTGGGSCTTTTGCATGGCAATTGTGGTGTAGTGGTTAGCACTGTTGCCTTGCACCTCCAGTCCCCGGGTTCAATTCCCAGCCAGAGTCGATTCCCATCTCTGTGAATTTGCATGGTCATCCAGTGCTTGGTGGGTTTCCTCCAGTTTCCCCCCAAAGACCTGCAGATTAGGCTAATTGGTGTTCCCAAATTGCCAGGAGTGTGTATACTGTATGTGTGTGTGTGTGCCCTGTGATGGATTGRCAGTCTGTCCAGGGTGTACCCCACCTAGTGCCCTAAGCCTCCTGGGATAGGCTCCAGGCCTCCTGTGACCCAGAATACAGGATGAAGCAGTATAGATATACAATGATATTATTGTATTGTATCTCACAGCACTGATACATTCTCAGTTGTGATTCGTCAGAAGGTGTTCTCTATACCAGAAGTATTTCTAGACCTTTAATATTAATAGATATTAAAGATGTGAAAAAAAAATCTGTAAGGAAATGCTTATTTAAAATCTAGTTTCTGCTATGATGGCAAACTTTGGGTTTCTTTGGCAGAGGAACATTTTCAATGCTGTGTATTTGGTCTTATTAATTTTATTAGATAGGGAAAAAAAGAAGCTGGAGAAGGAACAGCTTGTTCATAGCTTCCGAAACATCAGAGTGAACTGGAACAGAATGGATATAACTTTTCTATGTATAAATACTTGTAACACTTGAGTGTATAATTATCATCTTGGTAAAATAATCAACTCCACTTCATTGATTATTTCTCCTTAGACAGAACATAAGTGTTGTGTTTTATCTATACAGATCACATTCTGAATGTAATGAGATTCTCTCTTAATCACTGCCCCTAAAACGATTCGAACGGTTTCACACATTCCACAGTAAAAATACTTTTTGACCGGAACCAGAGATGCCGGTGATGCCTGAGCATATTGCTCACCGGTCTCTGTTCATCATTTCACTGACTGCACAGGGAGTATTGTGGTTTTTACCTGCAGGAGTCTCAGCACAGTGACAGATGTGYGGCGATGACGCATAACCCTCAGGACAGTTTTTTTTATTAGAAGCCTCAGCATCCACAAATCCACACTGAAACTGGTCTTTATGAATCCCTGACATTAGATCTAGACAAAAGCTCTTCAATAATCAGATAGCACACATAAGGATGCGCCGATGACGAACCTAAAGACATAAAAAGAAAAGAAAGTCAAGCTGACGTGAATACAGCCATTGTGAGCTCATATGGTAGCCGCATACACAGATCCTCTCTTATCAGTGCGTGTTGCATGTTGGAGTTCAACAAAAGATTGAAATCTCTCTAACTGTCAGCCTGTAATGTTCCCAGCATTAGGTCATCACTCAGCAAAGGGCTTTGACCTCACAGACTTTCCAGGCCATTGAGGGCTAAGAGGATAAGATAAAGTCTTGATTTCAGCGCACACCAAATATAGTCCTAAACAAGGGCCTATTGTTAGATACACCGCCAAAAGACGTCATCAACCCACAAATCCTGACATAAACGTATGAAGATTCGACCGTGCGATGTGGAACGATGCTTATGTAGACACTTCATGATAGAAAAATTACTAGGGTTTTTTTTTTTTTTTCACATGAAATTCATTTGATTTGATTTGATTTTCCAATGTTCAATTTTTTAAACACCTTCAATTAATTAGTGTTAAATTATTTTTTTTGTGATATTTTCTCATGATTTGTTTATTGATTCACAGCTTATTTGTTACATGCAGCATACTCCGTGTGAAGAAAAAAAAAAAATCACATGTTACCCATGTGTTCATATTTCTCCTGTTTTACTTTATTTATTTATTTATTTATTTTTACATAGTGTTTTATCACATATTAGGCACAATCTCGCACAATTATCTTATTTCCAAGTGTTAGCCTAATTTTCACATCTAAGGCAAGAGGTGGTTGTTTTTGGTTTTCTCACTTTGTTTTAATATATACTTTCATATGTTACGTTTTCACATTAAGGGGATTTTGTAGCTGTGGGGCAGTTGACTCACTCACGTATTCTTACTCATCGTCTATACCGCTTTCCAGGGGGGCCTGGAGCGCATCCCAGGAGGCATGAGGCAGGAAACATCCGAAATGGGGTGGCAATCCATTGCAGGACACATGAAGCGCATTTATTTATTTTTTTTAATTATTTAAAATCCGACATGGTTAATTTATATTCAGATAGTAATTTTAACAGGTAGGACATGTGTATTTATTTAATTATTTATAATATCCCGCATGAATAATTTATTTTCACATCTTATATTTCTTTTAATATATTTAGACAATAATGTTTTGTGGCATGCGTAGCAAAAAGTCAGGAATGAACAATGTGGCTTGTAATGTGAACACAGCTGAAGAGTCAATTCAGACGAAGAGGGCGGCAAAACTTTTTGGTCGGCTGTTAGAGGAATTTATTATTAGCCAAAAAAATTATAATAAAAAAACTCACAGACTTTGGAGAAGCCTGAAGAACTGAATACTAAACATTAGAAATGTATTTAGGATTATGTTAATTACTCCAATTACTCAATCAGACATGAGAGCACCATATGTTGTTTTCTTTAAATCTTGAAATGCATTCAGCATATACAATGTGTTTGTGTTCTTGTCTTCTACATAACTAAAGAACACAATCTGTGTTTGCATTGCCCCCCCCCCCCCACACACACACACCTCCTCTTCCTTTTGCCTACCTAAAACAACCACCAGTCAAAGCCTCCACATTCATACATATGGATGTTTATAGCGTTCCACTTCCTCTCCAACGCACCCACACACACCCATTAAGCACTTCAGCACTTCAGAGGGGACAGCGGTACAAAAAAAGGGGGAAGATTTTTTTTCTGTGCAAACACAGAGCACTGACAGCCTATGTATGTGTCRCATTTCTGCGTGCATGTGTGTGTGTGTGAGTGAGTGAGTGTGTGAGTGTGTGAGTGTGTGTGTGCTGTTGACAGCCTGTCTCCGTAGTGTATGGTAGGTGGTGTGGAAAGCTCAGCAGATGCTGGCTGCTAATTGTAAGCTGGCAGCTGAGGTTTTGCAGAGCACCTGAGCTGTGTGAACAACACCGCCACGTCGTCACACACAGTCAGATGATTCAAACTGCATTTTGAAAAAAAAAAAAAAAAGAAAAGAAGAAGGAAAATGGGTGTTTGGAATGTGGATAGATCTTTACTTTCTTTTTGAACAAATAATTGGTCCAGAGTGAAGGTTTTTGATTGGTGGATTCAAATGAACCGGCTTGAAAAGAATGACATATTAAAGGAAAAAATAACAACACTATGCTATGCGGGGTGTGGTGTCTGGGTTGGGCTTATTGCTCGGAGGGTGTGGCATTTATTTCTATGTATTTTGCTGCCATGCWTTAGCTACAGTTGTCTCTTTAAAGTGAAGCGTCACTGCAAATCAATACAAAGTGCTGCTGATTGATCACTGTTATTCCATGATGAAACACAGATGCTATCTTCATTGAAGTGGTCTCTCCTAGGGTTTTATAGATTAATGAACTGATCCATTCACGAGTCACCCCTGTGGCACAGTGGGGGGGGGGATCAAGACTTGATGAAGCCACTTCGTTTTGCCCTAATGGTTGATATCACGTCTCATGAAGTGTCCAGGTTGCCCCTGCAGTTGTGTTGATGGATACAACGTAAAATGAAAATAAAATCCTTGTGTTGTTGAAGTTAATTTCGATGTGGCAAGTGCTGTGCGAAAGAGTGGCTSCAGACCTGTGGGTTGCACATCACTATAACTAATCCCACTCAGCTAGTTTAGCGTCGGATCAGTGGTGCATGCACGCTCAGAGAGGCTGCTTCTGAAGCTATGAAAGTTCTCACTTAACATGGAGGAGATACTTCCCATATACTGCTGTAGGAACATCATACTCAATCTATCATAAAGCTAGGTACAGTATAAGGAGCTACATACATATTACAAAATCAACTACAAGGAGTGTTCATAATAAACCGGGACTTGTGGTGAAATTTCTCATGGATGAAGCAATAAAAATGCCTGTGATGGATAGACTTGAAGCCCCTACAGTGATGAGACTCTTAGCTGCAGTAAAACATTAGAATGCATGAATGTCCATGAATGATGAATGAACCCAGTTAAGGTGGATCTGAGCCCACTGCAGTCATTCCTGTGAACATTCAGCAAGTGGAGCACCTGATCCTTGAAATAACTTGTGGAAGTGATGCATCCGTCTGTGGGAACTCTACACACAATCATTCAGCAACACCACTTGCGCATTACAGGAACTTGGCTGGGAGTTATTGCCACATCCCCCGTACAGTCCTGACCTCGGCATTTCCAAGCCATTTCAAGCCATGTTTTGGGCCACTAAGTAGTCTGGTCAGGGCTCTGGCGTACGCCGAAAACTTTCTACCTTGATGGTGTCCAAGCACTAGTGAAACACTGTGCATTAAGTGCATTAGTGTCGCAGGGGATTATATAATGAAATAAAGGTAGATTTTACCCGTATAACTGTGTTCTGTTATTCTGCGTGGTCAAAAGTCCTGCTTTGACCTTTACGGTTAACAATCATTCATTTCTGTATACGTGCATTTTGAAAACTGTAAATCACTAAAAAGTGTAATATGTAAATATATTTAAATGTATTTACTTTTTTTCATTATCAGTGTAAAACAGAGACTCCTTTCATAAACACTATCTAAATATTTCCTTAACATTTTAGAAAAAAGTTTATTCGTATACAGAAAATATAGCGTTTGCCTTGCAAGTACAGCACTCTTCAAGCTGCTGTTACAGAAATTATAATAATAATAATAATAATAATAATAATAATAATAATAATAATAATAATAATAAATCTGTTTAGCACCATGAAGTAATTAGGCTGATTAGGTTCACATTCCTGCTTTTATGTAAAATAAGTTAATAAATATATAAAATTAAAGTAAATGGTGATTTAATAACAGGGCTGATTAAAAGATCTGGAAGTTGATCAAACTCCAATTTATTCAATTGTTTTATTATTTGATACGTCTGATTTCCACGGCAGATTAAAGGACTGAATTGGAATCTCCACAGAAAATCCATTTTGGTTCATGACTTGGCTTAATGCGTCTCTGGGAAACAGGCCCAGTGATGGGTTAGAGAGTTTTTTTTTTTTTTTTTTTCCATCTCATCTGGCTCAAATCAGCAATAAACACTTTGATCAAACAAATTAAAGATGGCACAGGGATAACCCATTTCTCAGCTCAAATGTGCCCAGAGCAATATTTGAATCATTCATATAAACGTCTTATTGAATAGCATAAGCAATACTCTATAACATTTGGAAAATGATCATATCACCTTTATAGCCGTGCAAATGGAGAGGACGTTGTGATTCATGTTACATCACGTCTTCATGTTATTAGAAACTGATCCGAAATTATTATTTGATGCATTTTACAAACCACATTAAAGAACTTGCTTGGGCGTAATATCTACCTCGAGGCTTTTAGACATAAGATGGACCAAAGCTGAAGTGTTGCTCCGGATTTGAAAAYGAAAGACCATATTGCCTTGTGTCTGGTTGAGACTAGATGTGTGACTCATGACTGGGACCATAGAGAACAAAAACAGAAAAATTCAGAATGTTTTTATTTTCACATAATGTTACTGGTCTGATATGATAATCTCACATCTTAATCTTAATCTCATATATTAATCTCATTTAATATAAATGTTCATTGACCTGAATGTGCAGAATCCATTCATTCATCCTTAACGACTGGCTGGTCAAGGACATGGTGGTTTCAAACACTTTTACCTGAAAATGCAGATACAAACAAAAATAATATTTAGAATTACAGTAGAATGTATGTGGGACCTTC
>QMIH01000441.1:96127-106709 GCA_003987875.1 Clarias batrachus | reverse complement strand
AAAAAACTCTACTCAATTACAATAACGCGAGTAAATGTAATTCGTTGCTTTCCACCTCTTGTGTTGTGAACTGAAGTAAATTGGGCCACAAGTAGTAAAGCAAACAAGAAAATGTGCCTCCCTCCCTTACAATGTCTAATTGCTTGATGGTGTAACATTTAGGCACCACCCACACACAATATGCAAAGCAGAGACCTTCAACTGCAGCTTCATAACAACACCAACACTCGCACTCACACGTCCTGTTACGTCTGTGGATTCTTGCTTTAATGGCGACACTTCTGACATTCTATTTTATAGCTGTGATTTGTACTACTGTAAGTATTTTGCTTGAAGGATTTTAGATATTTTATGTCTTTTTCTCCTGGCTTTCATCATCGTCATTATAATGTAAAATATGTAGGAAGTATTCTTTTGGTTAAACTATTGGCTGGAATTCCCATTCACCCATTTATATAAAATTTTGTTTGCCTATTTGTTTGGTAGTTCAGCTATTTATTATTATTATTATTATTATTATTATTATTCATTTTTACAAAATACAAACTGTGTGCACATTTGTTACATTATTTATTTATTCTTTGTTTGTTTAGTATTTCCTGCTTTGCATGGTTTTTGGTTGAAAACTGTAAATCATTCCAGATGTAATAACCATGATRAATTATCATTAATAGTTGGTAGTTAGTCACGGAATTGTCAGCTTTACATTTAACTTTAATTTTAAAGAAATCCGAGGACTCCTTGTTAGRTTCTTTAATGACTACAGCACTTATCTCTTTCTTTAAAATCTTAAGTATTACAACTGTTTATGACCATGATTGATAAAATACGATGTATGCATTCATGAATGAACAGGTAATCTGGGTTCAAGGTGGTGAAGAAGAGATGCAAAGACATAATAAGACCTGGGTCATCCCTCCAAAGAGGCTGATGGAGAATGTGGATTATACCAATGAAAAATATATTGCCAAAGTGAGTATTTATATTGAATTTATTATCTGCTCTTGTATGGAGATTCATTACATGGCAAACGGTTTAAAGAACGGCATAAGAAAATTACTTGGTGGCTTTTTTAGTTTTAAAAAATGCCATAATGTTTTTTTGTGCTTGGAAATAATATTGACTTGCTTTCAAATGTTTTGACGTTAAATTCAACTTTGAATTTTCAAAGAATGATCCGAATATTTTTTTTTAAAGTAACAATTTGATTTAATTTTACCAATTGTGGATTTTATTTTTTAAAAATTACAATTTTTTAATTAATTGTTTACATGTTACCAAACATCAACTGCCTTTAACAAGACCATATCCTCATGTTTACTGTATATAAACATTTATCTACTTCCTTGTTTTGTTTTTAATCATGTGAAACAGTGATGCAACTGACTGGAGCTGGTCAAACAGTAATTTACTATTTGTTTATAGTTTATTTACATTTAGTTGACTTAATGTAAGAAATACTTAAGTACATGGGCAGCCAGAAGTTTAAAATCAGGTTCACTATAATACCATAATTTTAATTTAGACACCAAGCTGATTGCTAAAGACCACATTAATATTGTAATAATATAGACCTGAACATTGTATAAATATTGTTGGTATAATTTTTTTAAGTTATTAATAGATTTCATAATGTTGTATTACGCTTATTACCTATTACTTAGTACCTATTTACACTTCATGATGACTTACTTTTTAACAGTGATCTGGATACTTCTGAATTATACTGTACAAAATATTAAATAGAAGATTTTATTTATAAAATTATGGACATGTCTAACTTTAATATTATCATATTTAAGAAATTTATTAAGCCCAAAATCCAGCAATGCCTTACAACCTGAGGATTTGAAAGAGAGAGCTCTTGTATTCTTAAAATCAGGTTCAGCAGAACAGATTAGTTTCACTTTCCACTTGTTTTTAGCATTGTTTGAACGTGTCGCTGCATTTTACATTAGAACAGGACAAAGTGCTCATGCGTGGGCCATAATTATAAAAATTATATTAACAGATTGTTTTCTCCTGAATTTTCTCTGACACATTATATCCTCATATGACCGGATTTAGGTAGAATAAAACAACAGATAAGATCAAGTCAAGACCAACCTACTTAATTATCAGAATTTCTCAGGAATCAAACAAACACTAGTGCCAACAAGTAAGCTAATATCCCATTGGTTCTATCCTACCTAAAACTGTTTCTTTTGAGCCTTTTGAAAATAATGTGCTCTTGCATCACACAGATTTGGTATAGATTAAGCTGATGGACTCAAATTTTTCATGAAYTTTCTTGAATGAAGAGTTTCAAGTCAATTCAAGTAGGCTTTTCTTGCCACTTCAACCATATACAGTTCAGTACACAGTGAAATGAAACAAAGTTGGGAGGAGAAACAGTAAACAATAAATGTTCCTTGTAATTAGCAGAAAAGTTGAAAATAGTTTGTGCAAACTGGCAATTTRTGAATATTGTGCAAAAAGATCATTCACATTTGTGTGTACAATAGTCTGATAGTGTAGATCAGTGTGTATGCATGTATGTTGATTAATCAGTCCATATATTTTGAGTGATAATCTGAGCAGACGGATGGCTTGTGGGTAAAAAAAAAAAAAAAAAAACCTGATACTTAGTCTGGACATAGCCACACATAAACACACTAATATGACCCTGTTTGGGACAATACACTCTTTTTGTCACCAAACATGTTACTCTGCACAATGACAAAACTTCATCACCTTCATTATGTCAAAGTTGTTCCAGAACTGGATTTTTCAGATAGAATTTTGTAAAGTCATACTACCATGTMATTGTTGGAAAGAAGGGCTGTTTAGGCACCAAYCAGTGAAAGTGATACCTATATGTTCAGTCTTTTTATTCCTGCCGTGCTGCTATCTTTATCTGTTTATAGAGGTTTGTAAGGCTTGCCTATGAGGGTCTGAACAGAATTTGCTTGGGTGTCCTCAACTAGGAAGACTGGAAATTGAATTGAAGGTTCTTATTTGTAAATGATTATCATTACTGTAGAATGGTGAATTTACATTTTGTCTTAAAATGTCTGAGATTGTCTTAAAACCCTTCCCAGATTGCTGATCAGCAACAACTGCTTTTTGCAGGTCATGGCTGACGTCTGTTTTTCTTATGAAGAAATGAGGAGTGGCTCATGACTTTGGAGGAACACTTGCCTGTTAATTTTTTTTTTTTTAATGATTGTAAAAGTAGGAAGGGTGTGCTTTTTGAATGTTGGTTTACTTTTGTGGAAAATATGAATACATACTGTTTTTTGTTGGCCTTGTTACCTGTTAAAGCAAAACACCAAAGTCTAAACTTTTCCCTCCTGAAGACTTTATCCATGGCAGAAAACTTATAGTTTACTTACAGAGAAATTAAGTGCTTCATGCTATAATTATTAAACATGACACTGGGGACAAAAATGATAAATGATAATTTCTCAAAAGCTTCTCAATTTGACCTTTTTTGTCTTAGTTAAACAACCATTTAATTTATTTATATTACCCACATGTGTATACTGTGTGTAATTGTAACAGTTTGATTTCAGATCCGATCAGATGAAGAGACAAGGTCAAATATTGAATATTCTCTGATAGGACCTGAAGTGGGTAAATTATTCAGCGTAAACAAAGTGACTGGCTTTGTTAGGATCCATGGCATCTTGGACAGAGAGCAGACAGCTACTTATGAGGTGA
The DNA here is from genome assembly GCA_003987875.1 of Clarias batrachus. Lineage (NCBI taxonomy): Eukaryota > Metazoa > Chordata > Actinopteri > Siluriformes > Clariidae > Clarias > Clarias batrachus. Next base: position 103,007 of record QMIH01000441.1, on the reverse strand, counting down.
GTGTACTGCATTCTCTGAAGATTCCTGGATTTATTGTGAATCTCAAAAGGGTAATAATAATAATAATAATAATAATAATAAATCACTTTAAGATGTAAAGATATACTTACTATGTCTTCTCTAAAGAAAAGTTAACAGATGTCTAACATCAATTTTACTATTGTAGGGGTTCTTAAAGTTTTCGCAGCTCATATAAGAGGCCCTGCAAATGTAGAAAATATTCTAGTCAAATTTAATATTTTAACAATTAGGATATTAGTCTAATTATTTAAACAGACAAAAAATTTTAAATGTATAAAAAATGTATCTTTGTTTCTGAAATTTCCATTGTCATTACATTGGAGATTTTTTTGGAGATTATTTACTTCATTGTAAGTTATTGAGCATATCATCATTAAATACAAGGTTAAGGTTCAAGTCCWTCTGAATTTGCAGAATAACAGAACACAGTTTAAAAGTAAAAACTCCTTTTATTTTTCCTATTTTCTATATTCCTGCTACACTAATGCACCACAGCGCACCATTTGGTCCGTACATACATGCTTGGCACAGGTTTTACGCCAGATGCACTTCCTGACACAACCCTCCCATTTTATCCGAGTTTGGAACCAGCACCACATCCAGTGGCAGGGGTTTGGGCACTGGTTGGGAATCAAACCTGGGATAAACACTTACCACTGAGCCACCAGCACCCCAATAAGATGAAAAATGCACTGAAAAAAAAAAACTGTTTGTAAGCCATATTTTTGGGAGAATAACAGTTTTTGCCTATTGCTTTCACACATTGCAGAATTTGGCCCACCATGTCAAAACTCAACACAAGCCAATTAAACATATATACTTGGAGATTAAAAACTCACAWTTTTGTCAAAATTAAACACTGCAATCAAAACTCAACAGTCCTTTCTAAAAACGAAATACTTGCAACAAAACCATAAACACAAGCGGCATTTGAATTACCCTTTCATATCACCAGCAACACACTGAGGGCTTTATATAAAACACTCCAATTCTTGTGTTTCTATTTTTTTATTGTATCTTGATCTTCTGTAAAAGCCAAAAGTAATTTCTGCAGTAATCAAACAATAATTTTTACCATAAACAGACATTCTTAGAGAAATTTAGCAACAAAAAGTAACCAAAACAAAACAATGACATGCATGGTGGGGGGTTATGGATCCCCTATGTGGGTCTGGACACAAGACCTCATCGACATCACAGACGATGTCCTCGCGGGCCAGACATTGGGGTAAATATCGCCTTCTGTGCCGAATCCACCATTGAATCAATCCCACCTCAATGCTTCATGCGTCATGCGGACGTATGGTGGCTGATCATATACTTTCCACCGCCAAGCTGAAAAGTATTCCTCAATTGCATTTAGAAAGGGGCTGTAAGGGCCCAGATATAAAAGTATGAACTGGTTATAGTTGTTGAACCAATCTTGGACCAGAGCTGCCCGGAGGAAACTGATATTATCCCAGATGATTCCACACCTGGACTGCTCATGCTCAAGAACTGCATGTAGTGCATCTAGAAATGCAATTATGCGTTCAGTATTGTAGGGACCTAGTGTGACATGGTGATGCAGGACGCCTTAAACACTAATTGCAGCACACAAGGTGATATTTTCCCCACACTGGCCAGGGACATTTACAAGAGCCCTTTGTCCAACTATGTTACGGCCTTAATGCTTGCTTTTGGCCAGATTGAAGCCTGCCTCATCTACATAGATGATCTCATGTGGCAGTCCAGAACTGTCTGTAAATATTGAAGAGTGTTACAGAGAACGCATACAGTAACTACAATGTCTACATTTTCACACACGTAGGGGCTGGGTTGGGTCAGTATAGACATAAACTACAAGCTACAGGCAGCCTAAATCCTCATTCCCACATCACAATATATAGATATGTAAAGTGACACAAACCTGCACATAATCATGGCGCACTTCCTTAATTCTGACACTGTTCCTATCAAATGGCACCCAGTACAACTGCTTCATTCTGAAGTTATGTTTCTGTAGGATGCGACTTGTAGAAATGCTGACCCTGTTGATATTGCTGAGTACATTTCCATCTGTAATCATGCGTTGTTGCAACTCACAAAGGCGGATTGCATTATTTTCTCGCACCATTTCAGTAATGGCAAGCTCTTGTTGTAGAGTGAAGAGCCGCTCCCTTCTACACCCTTTGAGTAGGTCGTCCAACCATTCTGTCGAAAATGTCACCATGAGATGTCATTGTTCATGTTCATGGTACAGTTACATACTGTAATACTGTATATTAAAGAATCATGTGACACATATAGTAGGTAGAGTATAAACTTGAAGATATACCTGTTCTCCAGTCGGAATGTCCTTATTATCGATGCTACTGTGTACCGACTGAGGTTAGGGCGGACTCTTTGCCCAACCTCCCTCATGGACAGGCTACAATTTATTACATGGTCGACCAAAGTAGACCTGATGTCATCTGATACACGTCTCCGCTCTGGTCCTCATCTATGTTCTCGTCCTCATCCTCTTCCACGTCCGACTCCTTTCTCTCTTTGTCCTCCCCTCACTCTGACTCTTGTTGCCTCCATGTTTGCATACTTCTCAAAATGTCTTACCTGGGACCTATTTGTAGTCCTAAGTCTCAGACTGATTGGTGTTCTGTTTTTTGTGCAAGTGCTTTCAGGTGTGTATGTGAGTGACCAGAATTGCCAGGTGAGCATTGCTTTGTGTGCAGCAGTGTTTTCCCAATGATAACAGGTGATTCTGGTATTGGACAAAGTGTCTAATGTAAGAAAACGTGTGTAGGGTTTTGCAATAAGTTTCTTACAAACTTGTGAACAAAGTGCAAACTTGAAATTGTGTTTAAGGTATGGTTACACTGTGTTTAACGCTGTGCTGCAAGAAGTTTAAGTATTGAGCCTTTGGTCTAAGCATTCGCTTTTAGTGTGTAAGTGATTGGCAAAAACTGTAAACATGAATTGACAACTCATAAGTACAATATCATATATATATATATATANACAGTAGACATGGCTAAATTTAAATGTACAGTGCCATTGTAGTGAAATTTTAAGTGTACTACTACAGAATAAATATATATATATATATATATATATACACAACTAAACTGTGCTTGGTTCCTGTAAGAGGTTATTTACAGTAGACATGGCTAAATTTAAATGTACAGTGCCATTGTAGTGAAATTTTAAGTGTACTACTACAGAATAAATAGCACKCACAAAATCGTAATTTAAATATTTTGTTTTCTCCTCATAATTTGTATGATATTCACAGTTACTCTTTATGAATCACCTGCAACACATGTCTAACAGAGACCTGCCTGCCCTGTACTATGCAGTATGAGACATGGCTCAAAATAAGAACTTGATTAAAGTCTGGCAAGTGTTAATCATTTATATGAATGGTGTGCATGTGTTCGTGTGTGTGCGCACATACATTTGTTTTTATTTAGCTCAAAGGGAGAGCTACATCAAAAGAAGATGGACAACCTGTTGAACGTGACCTTGATTTAAAAATCATAGTTTTGGACCAGAATGACAACGCTCCTGAGTTTAAGGTTCAGATGATTGCWTCTGTTGATGAGCTCAGTGACAAAGGTACTTTAACTTTGATTTACTTATTTTTTTGTTTTTGACATTGTAGTTGGATTTTTAATTTTTTGTTGTTGTTGTTGTAACACAAAGCGCATGGATGAGACGGACAATACTGCTCCACGTATCCATACTGATAAGGGACTGACAACACAGAGCACCAATGCGAAAACATCTAAAAACAACTAAAAACATCAGTGCCTTTCCTCGACAAATCTTTCATTTGTCTCTTTAAATGACCCTGAAGAAATTCCAGCATTAGAAAGGTTACTGACTGTAACAAACTTAATAAAGATTTTTTGCCCAATCAAAATTGAGAAAATACTTTAGAATATGGTAATGTCTAATCAGCTACACATAGGGTAAAAATCTGCTTTGTCATAAATGGCCATATCTGTGATATCTCAGGAAATCATTTAATGTCTTTGATCACAAGATTAATATTGCATCATCATATTACCCAGTTTAATTTTTTACAATTGTATTTTATAATTGTAATTTTTTTGGATTGTGTTTCTCAATATATACCCCAATCAATACATTTGCTTGTTAACCACCTTTCTTCTAGACACGTATGTAATTGCAATCTCAGCTTTTGATGCTGATGAGCAGGACACACCTTTTTCCAAAATTGCCTACAAAGTGATACAACARGWGCCAGCGGGAGAAACAATGTTCAGGATTGAGCGATCATCTGGTGAAATCAAAGTTAAATTGAACACTCTGGACAGAGAGGTGAGTGCTTTACAAAAAGGCCGTCATCACAATGACTATTAGGTCAAAAGCAGCTTGAAGTGAATAATTCCCAAACCTGTCTGAAAAGACATGATGTGAGAATATTTATTCAGAAAAGATCAAAATCTGGGCTTCATAAAATTTAAGTTTTTAGAATTATTGACTTACTTGGTAAAGATGGATTTTTGAAAAAGATTACAATAAAAAGTCTGTGTTTAATTTGAAATTACTGAACGTTAAGTTAAACCTATTCATTTTATTTGAACAAAAAGAAACAAGACCGTATAAAAATGCAAGGTTATTATTATATTTCCATATCTCTGCTATTATACCTACTGTTTATTTTTGTAAAGACACAAGCCACATACAAACTGATAATCACGGCTACAGACCTGGATGGAGGCTATTCTGTTTCTGAAAACATTCCAAATACGGGAACAGGGACCGTGACGATCAACATACGTGATGTTAATGACAACGTCCCTGTATTAGAGAAGGAATCAGTGAGTGTTGTTTTTTTAGGCACTCATTTGTTATTTACTGTATAGTGGCTAATGCCAGTTGTTTATGTATCATGTACATATGTGCTCTGAATATACTTACAGGCATAATTGTTGCATAGCTATTATTCAAATTTTTACACAAATGTTCTGTATGTAATATGTGTTAATTTGGCTAATCTGTGCTACTACAGTACTGCATGTTGTCCAAAGAAGATCAATACATARTAAATTAATTTCCCTTTTTTATATTCCTCTTCTGCTTTTACATGTGACTCTCAACCAGCTTGTGTTATCTAAGCAAAGGAAACGTTTTATAAGGCTTGATCTAATCATGAAAGTTTAATCATACTGTATGTAGTGAAATCCACCCAAAGGCCACACACTGCCATCAGTGTATAGAAAGTGCTTAAATTAAGATTTAAGTCCCATACCACCCCATGGGACTTGATTGCAACTTTCACCAATTCTTTTTCAATCAGACTACCAAACAGAGCTTAAAAGTTTTACAGATGGGTACATGCATGTTTCCTGTCATAATGCCCGTCATCATGTCTTGCAGTATGAGGGTAGTGTGGAGGAGAATATCATGAATTTGGAAGTGATAAGGATTAAGGCTGTGGACAAGGATCAGACTTATACTGAGAACTGGGAGGCTGTGTTCTCTATCATTTCTGGAAATGAAGCCGGTCACTTCAGCATCACCACAGACACCAAAACTAATGAGGGAATCCTGGTGGTTGAAAAGGTACGATATATTTCACAGAACAGACTGGTCATTTTGATCAAAATCTCTAGTTAATATGACAAGGGTCCCTAGTTAAGTATGCCTTGCTAATACTGCATTGGATCCCATTTTGCTTTCAGATGTGCCTTGGTTCTTTGTGACAGATTCAACAAGGTCCTGGAAACTTTCCGTAAAGATTTTGATCTACACACGTGGACAAAATTGTTGGTACCCTTCGGTCAATGAAAGAAAAACTCACAATGGTCACAGAAATAACTTTAATCCGACAAAAGTAATAATAAATAAGAATTCTATGAATGTTAGCCAATGAAAGTCAGAGATTATTTTTTTTTATAATTCCGTTGAAGCATGGTTGAAAAGCAAACTCATGGAACAGGCCTGGACAAAAATGATGGTACCCCTAACTTAATAGTTTGTTGCACAACCTTTTGAGGCGATCACTGCAATCAAACGATTCCTGTAACTGTCAATGAGACTTCTGCGCCTCTCTGCAGGTATTTTGGCCTCCTCACTCCTCATGAGCAAGCTGCTCCAGTTGTTTCCGGTTTGAAGGGTGCCTTTTCCAGACAGCATGTTTCAGCTCCTTCCAAAGATGCTCAATAGGATTGAGATCAGGGCTCATAGAAGGCCACTTTAGAATCGTCTAATGTTTTCCTCTTAGCCATTCTTGGGTGTTTTTAGCTGTGTGTTTTGGGTCATTGTCCTGTTGCAAGACCCATGACCTGCGACTGAGACCCAGCTTTCTGACACTGGCCAGCACATTTCTCTCTAGAATCCCTTGATAGTCTTGAGATTTCATTGTACCCTGCACAGATTCAAGACACCCTGTGCCAGATGCAGCAAAGCAGCCCCAGAACATAACAGAGCCTCCTCCATGTTTCACAGTAGGGACAGTGTTCTTTTCTTCATATGCTTAATTTTTCCGTCTGTGAACATAGAGCTGATGTGCCTTGGCAAAAAGTTCCATTTTTGTCTCATCTGTCCATAGGACATTCTCCCAGGAGCTTTGTGGCTTGTCAACATGTATTTTGGCATACTCCAGTCTGGCTTTTTTATGATTTGTTTTCAACAATGGTGTCCTCCTTGGTCGTCTCCCATGTAGTCCACTTTGGCTGAAACAACGACGCATGGTGCGATCTGACACTGATGTTCCTTGAGCATGAAGTTCACCTTGGATCTCTTTAGAAGTCTTTCTGGGCTCTTTTGTTACCATTGGGATTATCCGTCTCTTTGATCTGTCATGAATTTTCCTCCTGCGTCCACGTCCAGGGAGGTTGGCTACAGTCCC
>QMIH01000441.1:65825-76926 GCA_003987875.1 Clarias batrachus | reverse complement strand
CAAAAAAAAAAAAAAAGATTTAACTTCAGTCTGTATTTTGATGACAGTGATGGACAGCACTGTCAAACATGAGGCATTTTGCCTTTTCTGTTTATAACTTCCCTTCAGACCCCACCCACCTAAATACAATTAAGCCTTAATACAATTATATCCACTAAAATGTAGTGGATATAAAACCTTAAAACAACATATGAGGATCTTTAATGATGAATTTGCCATGAACAGTAAAGAACAATATAGTTTGTAGCATGTAGAGTGGGGAAGACAGACTTGTGACAGTTTGTTTTATTTTAACTTCTAAGCTATGCCTTTAACACACAGACTCACGTAGCTCTGGGCTTCTTATCTCTAAGATTACTGTCCAAGTGTTCTGCATGCACAATGAAAAACTAATAAGTACATGAATTAATTTGCCATTTATATATTACTTTGTCTGCCAGTTCAATCTGCCTCTTCACTATTCACAGCCAACACTTGACCAGACCCCTCATGCCACATACAGTATGGCCATTTTGATTTATTAGCTTTCCTCTGAGAAAACACATCATTTTCCTACAGTATGTGGCAGAAGCAGCTGCAGTTGCAAAAACAGCCCTTAATTCAACAATACACAGGCATCTCACAATCCGGGAATGTGGCGTTGAATAGTGGGCAAAAACGTGCAAGTCTGCTGATTAGCAAAGAAAACACAAGGAAAAAGTGAATAACAAACGCACAATAGCAAATCCAGAACACTTAGGATATTAAAATACAGTTTGTTTTAAGGCTTGCCATATAAAGAACMTACTGTAAACACTTAACTTCAGGTCTGATTGGTGTTTGATGTGTGCATATGTAATGTTGTCTGGGAATTGGTGATTAAATCTAGGTGTGTGTCACCAGTAGCTGGTTAACTGTAAACATGAGAATGAAAGTTTGTTCTGGGAACTGCAGTTTATGGCTTGTAGTTTGTCAGTAGTCTGGGAGTTGGAAATTCACACCAATTCATGGTGTACACATGAGATCGCCTCTTGGGTTGGAGGAACTGGGCATTCAGAACTGAACATTATCTAGAATATTTAGAATCTAGGATCTAGGTTATTTAATCTAAAGCATAAAAAGCTGCACTGAGGTCGAGTAACACAAGCACAGTGACACAACCCTGATCAGAGGCCAATAGGAGGTAATTTACTACTTTAATAAGTGCTGTCTCTGTGCTGTGATCAGGCCTAAATCCTGCCTGATACAGTTTGCGGATGCTATTCCTATATAGATATGAACATACTGTAGCTCCTACGCTATTATCCTTTCCAGAATTTTCGAGATGAAGAGATGGTTTGATATCGACCTGTAATTGGTATTATTGGTACGATGTTCTTGAGAAAATGCGTCGGTATAGGACCTAATTTGCAGGTTAATGAATTTGCAAAAGAGATGAGTGAAATTAGTTCACTCTCTTCAAGGGGAGTAAAGTATTGTAGGTTCTGATATTGTTAGTTTACCATCTGCATCAAATAAATTGTCTGGTATTAAAGCCTGAAGTTTTTACCTAATGTTTACAATTTTGTTATTGAAAAAGTTCATAAAGTCCTCACTACCTATTTCTTGTACTTTCTTGTACAGAGGATGAACATACATGCTGTACTCAAACGGTCTTCTGGATTCTCAAAATGAATATTAAAATCTCCAGCAATTAATGCTTACAGAAATGGTTAGGCTTAAGAGGAAATTAGTAAAATTCACAGAGAAATGCAAATACGGCCCTGGGGGTCTGTAAATGATCATTAGCGGGATCGACTGAGCAGACTTAGTATTTGTAGCTACAGTTATGTTACTATAGAGAACTTCAAATGCATTACATTTGTGGCTGTGTTTTTGTATGATAGTCAGATTATCAATACATACTATAGATCCTTCCAGCCAGTGGCACCATGCCTTCAATGTCAGTTTAACTGCAAGCAGTCTCATGTCATAGGTTCTTCAATAAGCTATCGATAAGACAACAGGATACAGTTTAGATTTGTCTACATATTGCTGACACAACACAGGCACAACTCTTGTTTAAAAGCTGTCAATCTCCACAAATAACTGTCTGGAGGGGTCATGGTCAAGGGTGGAGACAATTAATTCCTGTTCTGGAAATTCAAGGTGAAATTCTTTCTTTTTATTCTTCTATGGAAGCAAGAAATTCTGTGAAGAGGCTGAGATTAGATATGAGTCACTGATTTGAAGCTGAGACTCTGAAGATCATTTACTGTGACAGCAGTGGTCTATTTTTTTATTTTTATGGTATATACCTTGTGTATTTTAATTAGGACCACTGTCAGTGTTAATAAAAAACTAAAAAATTAAATTAAATTGATAGTATTGGGTAGAAAATAATGGATGTTCAACCTCTAACAGCACCTTGTGATCCAATCCAGCTTGAAGCTCCACATCGAGATGTTTAATGCTTTACAGATATATGACAGGTTAGAATTGTACAAATGCAATTCTTTGACCTGGCATACACATAATTAATTCATCCTAAAACCTCATTGTGTATTTAAATGCACATTTTTCATTTAAATTTTCCACCTGTTCTTTCCTTTTATACCCATCATGAGGCATCTGGAGATTGTGCCAGCTCCAGTAGACAGAGGCCAATGCTGCTGTCATGGTATAAATGCAGAGGTCCAGGTGTTATAAAGGAGTGATGTTTTTATTATAATGAAAACAGGGAAATTAAACAAACAAATGTACTTTAAGAATAAAACAAACCAAAACATGAAGCAAGCTGAACAGACATTTATCAAGGTGAAAATCAACAGATGCAAGACGCTAAACTGGACTAAAACAAGCCATTTATAATAAAACTAATGAGCAACTCGGTTCAGGTGAGCGCCCACGTCACCTGTGCATAATGAGAACTGAAGTGAAACCAAAACAACTACAACAAAAAGTCTCAGTGCGCTTTGGCGCCCTCTAGGGGTTATCCCTGACAGCTGCGAGGATCCTGAGACATCCAGAGAAAGACCACCTCCATCTGGATTCAATCTAACCACACATTTTCAGCCTAAATTATTCACAAAAAGGGATCTTGGAAATTACTGTACAAACCACACTGAGCTTCTTTAGCACCCATTGTAAACATTGTTGTGGAGTAGTATCTGGTTTAATAGAGTTTGCTTTATTTTGGTTTAATTTAAGTCACATCATGGCCTATCTGAATATGATGATGTTTTTTTTTCGGTTTGTTTTATTATTACTGGATGTGGGATGTGCTACAGTACAGAACCGACATTTCTGAAGACAGTACTATGTGGTGTGCAGAGGTGGAAAGAGTGATCAAATTTTGTACTCAAGTAAAAGTACTGTTACTGTTACTGAAGTACAAGTAAAGTTACCATTATAAAAATCTACTCAAGTAAAAGTAAAAAGTTGCAGCTTGGGTGGGATGGGGGGGATATACAGAAAATCTCAAACTAGTTGTTTTTAAATGAAGGAACACCTTTGCATAATAAAGCTGTTGCTTTTCTTACGTTTGAAAATCAAAGTGGTCGCTTAAATATGGTGTTACGTCCCAGTCTAGGGTTGGGCCGTACAGGAAAAGAATGGTTCAGGGTTCTATTTTAAACTGTATGGAAATGGTGGTATATGGCAGAAAGAACTAAATCCAGTCATTTGCTGAGGAAATAGTGAGGTTTTTATTGCTTTACAAAAATATATGCGCACACGCACGTGTACACGCACACACACACGCACACGCGCACACCCAAGGATCAGCTTCAGGGTGGACCCAGGCCAAAATAATAAACAAAAAGGTATCTGTATTTTAGTAGCTAGATTACCTGCAAAAAAAAAAAAACACAGGTACCTTCCCTGACTCCCTAATATATTTACAGTACTCACTCACTCACTCCGGAGGAAACCCACTAAGCACAGGGAGAACATGCAAACTCCATGCACACAGAGACAGGAATCGAGCCTGGCCAGGAACCGAATCCGGAATTGTCAACTTTATATTTAACTTTAATTTTAAAGAAATCCCAGGACTCCTTGGTTAGGTTCTTTAATGACTACAGCACTTATCTCTTTCTTTAAAATCTTAAGTATTACAACTGTTTATGACCATGATTGATAAAATAGGATTTATGCATTTATGAATGAACAGGTAATCTGGAACTGAAGTTACTTTTATAATGGTAACTTTACTTGTACTTCAGTAACAGTAACAGTACTTTTACTTGAGTACAAAATTTGATCACTCTTTCCACCTCTGCACACCACATAGTACTGTCTTCAGAAATGTCGGTTCTGTACTGTAGCACATCCCACATCCAGTAATAATAAAACAAACCGAAAAAAAAACATCATCATATTCAGATAGGCCATGATGTGACTTAAATTAAACCAAAATAAAGCAAACTCTATTAAACTAGCCTGTTAAACAGATACTACTCCACAACAATGTTTACAATGGGTGCTAAAGAAGCTCAGTGTGGTTTGTACAGTAATTTCCAAGATCCCTTTTTGTGAATAATTTAGGCTGAAAATGTGTGGTTAGCATCCTCGCAGCTGTCAGGGATAACCCCTAGAGGGCGCCAAAGCGCACTGAGACTTTTTGTTGTAGTTGTTTTGGTTTCACTTCAGTTCCAGATTACCTGTTCATTCATAAATGCATAAATTTATGCATTTATGAATGAACTTCAGAGGCTGATGGTTCAAGGTGGTGAAGAAGAGATGCAAAGACATAAGACCTGGGTCATCCCTCCAAAGAGGCTGATGGAGAATGTGGATTATACCAATGAAAAATATATTGCCAAAGTGAGTATTTATATTGAATTTATTATCTGCTCTTGTATGGAGATTCATTAAATGGCAAACTGTTTAAAGAACGGCATAAGAAAATTACTTGGTGGCTTTTTTATTTTTAAAAAATGCCATAATGTTTTTTTGTGCTTGGAAATAATATTGACTTGCTTTCAACTTTGGATTTTCAAAGAATGATTCGAATATTTTTAAAAAGCAACAATTTGATTTAATTTTACTAATTGTGGATTTTATTTTTTTTTWATTTAAAAAATGTAATTAATTGTTTACATGTTACCAAACATCAACTGCCTCTAACAAGACCATATCCTCAAGTTTACTGTATATACATACACAGTTATGTCCCGCAAATTACTGTTTGACTGGAGCTGGTCAAACAGTAATTTACTATTTGTTTATAGTTTATTTACATTTAGTTGACGTAATGTAAAAAAATAGTTAAGTACATGGGCAGCCAGAAGTTTAAAATCAGGTTCACTATAATACCATCATTTTGGTTTAGACACCAAGCTGATTGCTAAAGACAACATTATTATAATAATATAGACCTGAATAATGTATAAATATTGTTTGTATATTTTTTTAAGTTATAAACAGATGTCATGATGTTGTATTACGCTTATTACCTATTACTTAGTACCTATTTACACTTCATGATGACTTACTTTTTAATAGTGATCTGGATACTTCTGAATTATACTGTACAAAATATTAAATAGAAGATTTTATTTATAAAATTAAGTACATGTCTAATCAGGATCAGCAGAACAGTTTAGTTTCACTTTTCACTTGTTTTTAGCATAATTTGAACACGTCACTGCATTTTACATTAGAACAGGACAAAGTGCTCATGCGTGGGCCACAATCATAAAAATTATATTTACAGATTGATTTCTCCTGAATTTTCTGACACATTAGATCCTCATATGACCGGATTTAGGTAGAATAAAACAGCAGATAAGATCAGAGTCAAGGTCTTGACCTACTTAAAACACAAGCCACATACAAACTGATAATCACGGCTACAGACCTGGATGGAGRCTATTCTGATTCTGAAAACATTCCAAATACGGGAACAGGGACCGTGACAATCAACATACGGATTCTTAGGCATCCTTAGGAGTCGGCGGACCCGCCGGCGGGTCCACTTGCATTTTTTTCTGGTAACCGTGAAAAGAATTTAAAATGCTCTGTCATTTTTTATCCTACACATAAGTGTATTACATCATTTGAATCTGTAAAGGGTCTACTTTTATTGATGAACACTCACAATATCCACAAAACGTTGTGCTTTTGTAAAATAAAGAAAATAAACAGGGTGCGCTTTCAGCCGTCTCAGTCTCCGCGAAAAAAATAAATTAACACGTCGTTTAAATGACCTGAAACTCCGCGAATACTGCACACACAGACATGAGAAATATAGCTATAGAAAGCTTAAAGGGTCTACTTTTAAATTATGCAAGTTACATTCTCAACAAACATTCTCATTTNATGTAATCCGTGTGAAACCAAGGAGAGGCACAGAATTTCTGTCTCACTTCATTATCCGATAATGACCTGAGGCAGGACACGCCCACACGCTATTCACACGGAAAACAGTCCGGGTAATCTACAGACGAGGCCACGCCCCCCGGACACCGGCTTGAAAAAGCACAGCCCGGCTTGAACACACCCACAATTTCCACACAGATTCAGTGAGTTTTCTGCGCGTTTGGAAGATGGCACGCGCTACACAGCCGAGGAAGCGCTTCAGATGATTTTGGACAGTGAGGAAGAATTTACCTTTCCCTCAGAAGAAGTTTACAACTCCGACGAGGACCGGGAGCATTTTGAAGAGAGAATAGATCCAGCAGAGGATTTTCAAACAAGCTGTTATGACAATGGTTAAGTTATTAAGTCTTATATAACTCTTATTCTGATAATATAAAGCTAATATTATATTTTTCCTCACTTCGGTTAGCTTATGTCAAACCTTGTCTTTCAATGTACATGGTTTAGGTCAGCATGGTAATCATGCTAACGTGCTGCTTTATGTAGCTTAGCACAAACATGTTAGTTCAGGTGGCTAAGCTAATGCCTTATGGAGTTTACAGATGTTTGTAAATGTTGCAATATATTTCACCTCGTTTTGGATAGCTTTAGATTATTGTTGCTAATATATATTTGGCTCAGTTTGGGTTAGCTTATGACACTGCTATCGGTAATGTTATTTAGCACAAGCATGTTCGCTACAGCTGGCTAAAATAATGCCTTATGCAGCTAAGAGATGTTTATGAATATTTTCTGTGGTGTAAATATTCACAATAGCTTTAGTTTAGCAGATATTTACAATATCTGCTCAGGTGTAAATATTTAGACCGTGTTAAATGTGTATGAAAAACATGCCTGGTGCATGGCATCATGCTAATGTCTCGGGTGTAAATGTTTGAGATGCACTACATGGTCTGTGGCCCATCAACAGATATTTGTCCAGCCTATTGCCCATCAACACATACAGAGGGGCACAAAAGTGTAAAACTTGATTGAATTATGTCAGCAGAGTAGTGTTATGTTTCAGAGATATCAGTATGCATTTTTGGGGCCTCTCTGTATAATTTTGTTCATTTACTTGGAACAATACAGGCTAACAACTTTTAAAAAAATTTTTTAGGAATGTGTCTATCACCCTTGCCTTCACCAGCACCTCGCATCGGGACACATAAGCGACGTTCAGTTTTGAAGGCAATCGAGAATTATACTGAGTAAGTGCACATATATACATGTGTGTGTGTATATGTATGTGTGTGTGTGTATATGAAGATGATGTACATTAGTTTCTTTTATTGTGTTACCAGCATGCTCATGTTTTTTGTTGTTTTTTTGTAAATGGTTGTGACAGTGAAAATGATCAGCCACCTGTCCCCAAAAAAAGCAGAGGCAAACAAGCAGGCAAGATGCAGACAAAATCATGGAAAACACAGACTGATGACGACACGGTTCCACAGATTCTGCGATTCCTGCCCGCACGGGAAAGTGGACCTCACCTGCCGTCTGCTAACTCCTATTCTCCCATGAGTCTCTTCAAACTGTTTTTTTCAGAGAACGCTGTGTCAACTCTTTGCCACAACACCAATGCTCAGGCTGCCAAGGCAACTACGAAGGGACGCAAGTATAAATGGACAGACGTCAGCATCACTGAGATGTACCACTACATTGGACTCCTATTTTACATGGCCATGGTGAAGTTGTCCTCTATCACATACTACTGGAGACAGAGCAGTATTTTGACAGTACCTTTTCCAGCTACCGTCATGTCAAGGGACAGATACCGGACAATTTCTTGGAATGTGCACATGATTCACCCAGATGCAGACAAGGAGAATGACAGGAAGAGGGGCACATCTGAACATGATCGTCTGTTCAGGGTTAGACCTCTTATGGACACTATCCGTCATGCTTGCAAAGATACTGTGCAGAGGAGGGTGAAATTACAAGGTACACGGACTACAAAGACATTTCCATGTCCTGCACCTGTGACTGCGTACAACCAGCACATGGGGACATTGACCTGTCTGATCAGCTGTTACAGTACTACACCGCACAGCACAAAACAACGAAGTGGTACAGGAAGATTTTTTTTACACTTCTTGAACATTGCTGCCACCAAAGCTTTCATTGTGCATAAAGAACTATATGGTAACCTGTCCCATAAAGAGTTTATGGAACAACTCATCAAAGAGCTTTGTGGTGTCTCACAGGAAGTAGCACCAAAACGGACAAGTACTGACCATGTACCAGTTCCAGTAGCTGTGCTGACCTCAGACGCCTCAGATGCTGCCACTGCAGGTCGCAGGTTGTGTGTGCATTGCAAAGCAGTCCATGGCAAGCGGCAAAAAACACCTTGGAGATGCCTGGCATGTAACGTTCCCCTGTGTCTTCAGTTGAACAGGAACTGCTTTCAAGAGTGGCACAGGGATGTGTGACTGTAGACACCATACACCCATTTTATCTTACACTGTTCCTGTTTGCACCATTTTGCTTTGAATGTCTGTTTCAGTTGTTTAGATTTTTTTTTTTTTTCTTTTTTATCTTGGAGCACTTTTCTCACCGAATGTATTTTTTTTAGTTTATTTTGTTCTGTTGTCGTTGCAGTTTTACCCTGAATGTCTGTTTTTACGCATTTTATTTATCTCGAACTGTTCTAAATAAACTACAAACAAAAATGTTTTTGTCCTCAAATTATTTTCTTGTAGCACTTCCCTCTGTCACAGACCTGACTGAAAGGGGTGTTTATGCAGCTCATTATTCGGGTCTTTGTCTTCTGGAGTGAAGTAGAGCATTATTCATGATCATTCACGCCTCCTCGCATACGGCCTTTCTAAACAAAAAGTGTCTTAGAAAATGTAAATGAATATATTGTTTTCTGTGAATGGGTGATCAAGATGATCATCACATCATTTTGAAGTAAAAATTCTACACTACAAGATCCAGGTAACAAAAGTCTTGTAAATAAATGTTATGAATGTGTTTTGTGAACTTATTTCAGTGATATTTTTTGTTGTTGTTTTCAAAAAACACGCATAATTGTTTTTTTTTCTCCAAAGTACAAATTTGTACATACATTTTACTGTAGCCCAGTTTGTGCTAAAACAGTGTAGTTAGCCTTTAGACATTTATATGTTCATAAGTAACTGAAAAATATACAAATGTCAAGACATGTCAAAACTTCTACAGGGCCCCAAAACACCCTCAGACTCCTATTATTAATGACAATGTCCCTGTATTAATGAAGGAATCAGTGAGTGTTGTTTTTTTCCCCATGTACTCATTTGTTATTTACTGTATAGTGTCTAATACCAGTGGTTTATGTATCATGTGCATATGTGCTGTGAATACTTACAGGCACAAGCATTGCATAGCTATTATTCAATCTTTTACGCAAATGTTCTATTATGTATTAATTTCGCTAATCTCTGCTACTACAGTACTGTATGTTGTGTAAAGAAGACATAATAAATAAATTTCCCTTTTTTTTATATCTTCTGCTTTTACATGTGACTCTCAACCAGCTTGTGTTAACTAAGTAAAGGAAACGTTTTATAAAGCTTGATCTAATCATGAAAGTTTAATCATACTGTATGTAGTGAAATCCACCCAAAGGCCACACACTGCCATCAGTGTATAGAAAGTGCTTAAATTAAGATTTAAGTCCCTTACCCCCCCATGGGACTTGGTTGCAACTTTCACCAATTCTTTTTCAGTCAGACTACCAAACAGAGTTTAAAGGTCTTACAGATGGGTACATGCATGTTTCCTGTCATMATGTCTTGCAGTATGAGGGTAGTGTGGAGGAGAATATCATGAATTTGGAAGTGATAAGGATTAAGGCTGTGGACAAGGATMAGAYTTATACTGAGAACTGGGAGGCTGTGTTCTCTATCATTTCTGGAAATGAAGCCGGTCACTTCAGCATCACCACAGACCCCATAACTAATGAGGGAATCCTGGTGGTTGAAAAGGTACGATAGATGACTTTCACAGCACAGACTGGTCATTTTGATCAAAATCTCTATATAACATTCCTAGGTAACTGAGTTTGGAAATAGTGCCACTTCATTAAGTGTGCCTTGCTAGTACTACAGTGGATCCCATTTCGCTTTCAGATGTGCCTTGGTTCTTTGTGACAGATTCAACAAGGTCCTGGAAACGTTCCGTAGAGATTTTGATCTATATTGACATGATAGCATCATTCAGTGGCTCAAGGTTTTTCGGCTGCACTTCCATGATGTTTCGACACAACCCAAAAGCTGCTCTCATAGATTGAGTACTGGTGACTGTGGAGRCTATTTGAGTACAGTGAGTTTTATGACGTGGTGAGTTATCCTGTGGTCATGAAGAGATGGACATGATCAGAAACTATACTCTGACTGTGGGATTTAAATCATGCTCACTTGGGAATAAGGGTCCCAAAATGTGCCATGAAAATCTTCTGCACACCATTGCACCACCACCAGCAGCCTGCCATTGATAAAAGTCAGRGGGGATCCATGCTTTAATATAGTCATCTTAGGAAGTAAATTATTTCATCAGGATTTTTGTTTTAGAATATACATGTAAAGTGTTACAGGCCTCAAGCAGCCGTGACCTGTTGACAGATTAGGTGTCCCGTTTCAAACAGGAGAAAGTAGAGAAAGGAGACGTTAGCTGTGTGCACTCAATCAGGCTTGAGTTGTTGATGTTCCTAGTTTGTTTTTGAATATGCAATTTTCTCATTATAACTTAATTTAACATTTTTCCATTAACAAATTGTGATTTCAATCTCACACATTTA
>QMIH01000441.1:38591-58680 GCA_003987875.1 Clarias batrachus | reverse complement strand
TGAGTACTGTTAACTTAAACAATTACAATTAGTTCAAATTAAGTATTTAGAACTTTTTGGTATTTATGAGTTGGTAGAAATGACACGTTTCAAGCTAAACAAAAGTGTAGCTAAACAAATTTGATATTTTAAGCCACAGTAACTGTCTCCTTAAAGTTCCACCAACTTTAAATCTTTCAGCAATTTTGTGTCTGACGTCATCAATGCACATGTAAACTGCCCACATTAAATTGTTTTGATCAAGATGGTGAATTGGTCTGTGTTCACATAAGGCTGTAAGTATAATCTTTACAAATCTGGGCACCCTAAAGTACCAGAGCACTGGTTCTTCAGTGGTAGGTGTTTCGCTTGCCATGCACTGTAAACCCTAATACTCAAAGTAATTAAACACATTGAGTACTGTTAACTTAAATAATTGCAATGAGGTCAAATTAATAGACCTTTTTGAGTATTCAGACCTTTTTGGCATTTATGAGTTTGTAGAAATGACACTTTTTAAGTTAGCTGAACAAATTTGATGTTTTCCTAAGTACTTAAGTAACAATAACTTACAGTAAATAAAACTTCCACCAATGTAAAAATCTAGAGTACTTGTGGCGCAGTGGTAAGTCTCTTGCCTGCCATATGGAAGACCCGGGTTCGATTCCTGCTCTGTTCAGACAAACATTGGAGGGTTGTGTTGCGAATGGCATCTGGTGTAAAAATTATTTACAATTAATTTTATTTGCAACATCTAAAAAAATATAGTATGAGTTGGGCTACTCAGTAATGCAAGTAAATAAATAAATGCAAGTAAAGAATATCTGAACGAATTCAATAATCACATAGCAAGCACAGTAGTGTAGTTGTTAGCACTGTTGCCTTTCACCCCCGGGGTCTGGGTTCGATTCCTGGCCAGGCCCGATTCCTGTCTCTGTGTGCATTGTGTTTGTCTCATGTTCTCCCTGCGCTTGGTGGGTTCCTTTAGGTACTCTGGTTTCCTCCCACAGTCCAAATACCTGCAGATTAGGCTAATTGGTGTTCCCAAATTGCCCTTAATGTGTGTGTGTGCCCTGTGATGGATTGGAACCCTGTCCAGTGTGTACCCCACCTTGTGCTCCTGGGATAGGCTCCAACCATCACCCCCCCGCAACCCTGAATACAGGATAAAGCTATATACAGTAGATAGTGAGTGAGTTCTGAGCTGTAAAAAAGATGGAAATAAACCGTTATTATTACAAAATAAATCTTTAAATTACACAGTTCTGAGCTGTAAAAAACATGGTTATGATCCGTATTTGTTATAATGGAAACCCTGGATTTTGACGGGTATAAACTGTTTTTATAACAACATAAACATGTTAATTATACAGTTATAAACAATAAAAATAAACAATTAAATCCGTATAATATACAATATGATGAATGCAATCCCGTAAAACCCAAAACATTGCAACCACAGCTGCCAGTTTTTTACCGTAAAAAAATTTACGGGTTAATTTTTTTAAAGCGCAATAACGATGTTACCGTATTTTTACGGTAAAATTCTGGCAACCACAGCTGCCAGTTTCTTACCGTAAAATTTACAATTTATTTTTTACAGTGCGAGATAAACTCAATTCAAAGAGATCACTTCAGGAGATTGTCTCTTGGGTTGGAGCTGCTGGAAATTCAGAACTGGCCAGTATCTAGAATTGTTTCTCTGGGCCATAACCCTCCCAGTCAATGAGGTGCTAGAGCTTGCGTCTATTAGCACCCTTGTCATGGTTGATAACAAACTAGAAATAAAGATTTAGTCTGGTGGATTTTACAATTTGTACCTTTAATGTCCGACTGGTTCTGTTGAAGTCTCATGGTAATAGAATAATTGACTCCTCAGGAACAAACAGCTTGAGAGATTGAGAAAGAGGACACAATGAAGGTTAACAGCGCCAAGGGGGCGTGGGCAAGAGGTGGTTCAAACGAGAAAGGCGATGGTGGTTGTTGGGAATCTGTGTGAGAAAATGGAATGGCTGAATGAAATCCAAATGCTTGCATGTTGGAACACTCTCAATTCCACTGAATTATTATGAGTTCAAGAACAGAGTAAAGAACATACCCAGTCATGCAGATATAAAACAATGCAGGAGATCAAACCCAGAGATAAACCGTTAAGCAGTGTGGACATTTGGAGGAAGTAAACAGGTTTATCAATAGAGAAGTAAATGAAGCGACAAACTGAGCTAAATCCAAAAATACTAGAGACAAAAATTAGAAGAATTTTAATAAGACATGCCGTGTGAGCTTTTTCGTCTGTGAGGTTGATAAAGTGAACACTTTGGTGTCTACTGCCTCCTGCTTAGTAAAGTAGAGTCAAAAAGAGTCAAGGAGTTACCTTACAAGAAACTCTGTCTAACCAGAATATTTCTTTGGGCATACTGTAAAATGAGGGGCAGTCATGGCAGTGTGATGTTTAGCTGTGTGAGTCTATCTCGAATGGGCTATTTTTGATGTTCTCCCACTTTAGGTGATGCTTCCTATATTTGATACAATGTGCCTCACAGGGCTTCTTTCTTAGAGACTTTAGAGAGACCATAGAATTTCAGCTATTCCTTGGATGTTGGGCAGATCACGTTGTAAAGTGGGTCCAAGATGATTTTGTACCTCAAAACCTTAACTAGTCTACACTTAAAATTAAAGCATGGTCTTTCTTCAATACATTAGAGATGCCCTGGTCTTCCAACATCTGGTTGATTATCTGTTTGTAATTCCCAGTTTCTCTTATTACTGTGGCTCTTCTCTCGTCTGCTGGAACCAACAGTTTTTTTAAAAAACTTTCTTCAGTTTCTTCTGTGCCAAAGCTTGTTTTTTCATGMGATTGGATTTGAGGACCATTTCAACAATCTTGGTTAGGAACTTGAAAGAAATGGGAAAGTCAAGGCCATTTTAATGCGGTTTTCCTTGGCCTAATTGTGTTAGAAAATTCACCTCCCAAATATTTGTGAGTTTCCTACTTTCTTCAGAAGTAACTTTTATTCTTTAATCCTCTTATATTTTTATATCAGTCATGTTCTTTCTGTCTGTACTTGTCAGAAGATGACTTCATTGCATGCAGTCATCTCTTTAAACAGCAACAGATTGAATGTATTTATCTTTGTTGTTTTGATTTATGCATCTATGAATACCAGGTCTAGAAACCGAAAGAGTGTGTGCACTAAGAACTGGAATTTATGTAGGCCATTCCCAGCATAAACTCTTCTGATTCTGATTCTGAACACTGAGGGTGCGGCTCTGCTTCAAGCCCAGTGTTCCTATAATAAACTCTCTTCCACTGGTCAGGATTCTGGTAAATCCAATATTAACACAATGGCAATTGTGGCAATGCTATGGGAAATGCTCAATCTTTGGGTGCTTAGCTCATCTAAAAGAAAACCACACATTTTCAGCCTAAATAATTCACATACAAAGGTTTCTTAAAGTAGCAAATTACAAAGTCATATTGGCTTGTTTAGCAACCACTGTAAACATTGCTGTGGAGTAGTATCTGTGTACCAGGCCAATTTAATAAAGRGTTTGGTTCATTTAACTCTAAGCCACACCATGGCCCTCCCACTGCCACTCATATATATAGAATTTGAGAATATAATAACATGTTTTTGTCTGTTGTACTGTCACAGTGGAGATCTGTAAAGGCTGAAAAGGAGAGCTATTGTTCCTTAAGTTGTTTTAAACCACAATAAAATGTTGTGTTTAACATTTAAGGAATTATACTAAACCTGTTATACTTTTCAATCAATATATAGTACTTTGCAAAAGTATTCATACCCCACAAACTTTTACACATTTTCTCACGTTGCAACTACGAATGTAAATATTGTGGAAGAAGGTGYTAGGGTTAGAAGAAGGTGGAAGAAAGTGCTCTGGTCAGATGAGACCAAAATGTAACTTTTTGACCTAAATGCAAAACGCTATGTGTGGCGGAAAACTAACACTGTGCGTGTGGTTGCAGAATCATGTTGTGGGGATGCTGTTCTTCAACAGGAACAGGGAAGATGAAGGGATCTTTCTTGATGGGAAGATGAAATCAAATACAGGGCAATCTTAGAAGAAAACCTGTTCGAGTCTGCAAAAAAACGTAAGCCAGGAGTAGAGGTTCAACTTCCGGTAGGACAACAACCTTAAACATACAACGGAAGGGTTTATCTTCATGTGCTAGAACGGCACAGTCAATGTCCAGACCTAAATCCAATTGAGAATTTGTGTAAAGACTTGAAAATTACTGTTCACAGATGTTCTCCWTCCAATTTGACTRAGCTTGAGCTATTTTTCCAAAGAAGAATGGGCAAAAATGTCACTCTCTTGATGTGCAAATATGGTAGAGACATAGCACAAAAGACTTGCAGCTGGATTTTTCAAATATTGATTTGCCATTTTCCTTCCACTTTACAATTATGTTCCACTTGTGTTGGTCTATCATAAAATCACATAAAATCCCAATATATTTACATTTGCGGTTGTAATGTGAAAAAAAAGTTCAAAGAGCATGAATACTTTTGCAAGCCATTGTACACTACCAGTCMAGAGTGTGGACACACCTTCATGTTTTTTCCAAATTTTTAGTTCTGTCTGCAATGTAAAACAATGCTGAAGGTATTCAAAATATGCAATCAATTTATATCTGTAATGATGACTACACAATAAAAAGTTTGAACAAAATATGCAATCATTTTCTTTAAACAGTTAATATTGAGATGTGTCTGCTACTTATGCTCTGTAAAGCCTTCATAATGGCTCTGATCTGAGGGACTGTTTGTTAATTGGTGATTTTTGAGGCTGGTAACTCTAAATGAACGGTAAATTTCTGATCTAGTCATTCCTGGGAAGGTCTTTCTGAGAGCCAGTTTCATCATGGTGCTTGATGGGTTTTGCAAATACACTTGACAATATTGTTCTTCCAAGAACTATTCCATAACAGCTGTTCTACATGTCTTTAAAAAAAAAAAACTCCTGTTGTTGTTGTTGTCATATAACTTTATTACCTGATTCCATATGTGTTACTTAATAGTTTTCTTATTTAATAGAAAATAAATCACACACACACACAAAAAAAACATTGAATTAGAAGGTGTGTACAAACCTTTGACTGGAATTGTCATCTGACAGCTTCCCAGAGGGATGAATATATTCAATACTGTATATTTCTACTTGCTTACTTGCATGTAAACAAGTAGAAATATATTAAATGATTTAGTTTTTCTAATTACAGGACTACAATAAATTAAATAAAAGATAATTAAATGTACAGTTTTGATTGATTACATTTGCTTAAAATAAACACATTCTTCAAAAGAGACAAATTACATCCTGGAAATTAGTAAAATGTCTAGTTTAATCTTTTATTTGGTTTATGTAATTACAATAGAAAATACTAGGATAATTTAAGTATAATTTCTATACTAAATTGTCCATTTGCTGTAAGTGCTGTAGTTTAGCTGTAGGCTTGTGTGTAAATAAGATTATTTAATAAAAATCTAATGCTGCACAGGGACATTTCTGAATATGATGATGATTATTCTATTCTATTCTATTCTATTCTATTCTATTCTATTCTATTCTATTATTACAGGCTGGATGACAATACTATGTGGTGTGAACGGAAGTAAATTGGGCCACAGGTAGTAATTCAGAAAGTAATTGTGCCTCCCTCCCTCACAATGACCAATGGTTTGCTGACGCAACATTTAGGCACCACCCACACTCAGGATACAAGCGGAGACCTTCAGCTGGCAGCTCTCATACTTTCACCCTCTCACTCACACTCACACATCCTGCTACGTCTGTGGATTCCTGCTTTAATGGCGACTCTTCGTACTTTATATTTAATAGCTATGATTTGTATTACTGTAAGTATTTGTCTTGAAGGATATTACAGATTTTATGTCTTTCCCCTGGCTTTCATCATTGTCATTGTAATGTTGTAGTCATGTAAAATATGTCGGAAGTATTTTTTGGGTAAACTATTGGCTGGAATTCCCCTTCAACCATGAGTGATACAATTTATACAATTTCTGTTTTTTATTATTATTATTATTATTATTATTATTATTATTATTATTATTATTTTTGTAGTTGTTGGTGGTGTTGGTGGTGTTGGTGTTGTTAGTCATGTCATTTTTAAACTCTACCAAACTATATCAATGATCTTTTTCTTTAAAAGCTTAAGTACAGTATGACATTTGGTTATGGCCATAATTGTTAAAATAATGTTCACGCTATTATGAATAAACAGGTGCAAACGCAGCGTCGACAGAAAAGGGCCTGGGTCATCCCTCCAAAGAGGCTGTGGGAGAATGTGGATTATACCAAAGATGAATATATTGCCAAAGTGAGTATTCATATTGAATTTATTATCTGTCCCTGGTGAATGAATAATCATTACATGGCATCATCACAGTTTCATTATGGTCACTGTAGGCAAAATTACGTATTAATAGATTACGTTTGCTAAAATTACAGTAATTATAGTGCATGAACTGTACTGTAGGTTATAGGTTAAAGTGTTWTAGGTTAAAGTACAGAGTAAAAATAAAAATGCTATAATAATTCCTCTTTTTGTTCTTGCAGGTTTGGTATTGAACTTAGATTAGACTTTGGATTTTCAAAGTATGATTTAAATTTTTAGTTATTGTCTAAATGTTACCAACCATTAACCGCCCCTAACAAGGACRTATCCTTGTGTTTACATACACTGTTTTCATCTGGTTAGTTCCGAGTTTTGTTTTTTTTGTGCGAAACACAGGTCCAACTGACTAGAGCTGGTCAAACACTGGGATACTCTTTTATTAAACGCTTATTTACATTTAGCTGCCTCAATGTGAAGAATTCTTAAAATCGTATCATTACAATCAGGTCCAGCTGTATCATTTCAACCAAAAAAACTGACTACACAAAGTTTTAAGATGTACTGTATGATGTAATTACAGCGTGATCACCTATAATTCTATGCACTGGTAAACCGTGCCAATCACATCATTATGCTGAAGCATCACAAAACATTGGCAAACATGTACTATTTCCCTAAGTACCTATTGCACATCATTCTTTGCTATGAATTGTTAAAACTTGTTGAGAACGTCTACGATTTCTTACTTGTAACTCTGGATACCTCTGTTTTCAAGAGAACTATTTAGTAGTTTAGTGTTCAGAGCTGGCTTTGCTCCACCTTTTTCTTGTGTGAGAGCTCATTTTATTAATAAAATTAAATACATGTACAGTCTAACCTAAGAATATCTATGAATGTTATTAATGTTATTAACCCATGAGTCAGCAATGCCTTACAACCTGAGGATTTAAAAGAGAGAGTTCCTTCATTCCTATTATCAGGTTAAGCAGAACAGTTTAGTTTCACTTCTCACTTGTTTTTAGCACTGTTTGAATGCATCACTGCATTTTACATTAGAACAGGACAAAGAGAAGTGCTCATGCGTGGGCCATAAGCCTAACATAAAAAATAATCTTTACAGATTGTTTYCTCCTGAACCTTCTCTGACACATTATATCCTCATATGACCGGATTTAGGTAGAATAAAACAACAGATAAGATCAGAGTCAAGACCAACCTCCTTCACTATCAGAATTTCTCAGGAATCAAACAAAGGCTGGTGGCAACAAGTAGGCTTGTCTCTCATTGGTTCTCTCTTTCAAGCATGGTGCTATGATTGTGTGTTTTCTCCACATGAGCCCCCATGCTACAGTGTGTTGATGCTAATAAGTGCATGTAAGGACTGGATTGTTTAGAAAATCGTACGGGTTAAAATCCAATTTAACGACAAACAACACAGGATCATCTGGGGTGGCGTACAATTACTATAAAGTTTTATATATGTAAGGTCAGGGTTAAGGCACTATTGGAMTATGATTCCGAAGGTCCTAGGTTCAAATCCCACAACCACCAAATTGTCCCTGTTGGGCCCTTGAGCAAGGCCGTAAAGTAAAAATGTAAGTCGCCCTGGATAAGGGCATCTGCCAAATCCCTAAATATAGTGGACAAAAATATTTACTATATTTATAAATAAATGCTTTTTAATCATGATCAGTTACAGTGGTTTAGAATTTCCCTTTCCATCCCTTCTTTCAATGAAATTTCTTGCTGCGAAACTTCTTCCCTTTTATATCTTTTATATATATTACAGCAAATATTAAAGAGGAATAATAACACCGTTTCTGGAAATATGATCCCATTTCATGTCACAGTTTTGATGGAGATTAAGCTGATGGACAGATGTCCTCACATTTTTCATGAATTTTCTGGTATAAAGAGGAGTTTATCATCATCAACTCAGGGAAGCAGGTTTCCCAGGTCCTGTAGCTGCAAAACAAGCCCAAATTATCACTGTTCCACCAACATGTCTTGAGGCTGGTATGGGGTGTTTGTGGCCAAGAGCAGAACTCTGACCTTTATGGTATCCTACACATAAGGAGTCTCATTGGATCCCCTTACTTTCATGATGTTGTCTCAACTGGGGCCCAATATAGCCTTTTTCACTTTTACCTCCAGTATAATTGAAAAAGGCTATATTGGGCCCCAGTTGAGACAACATCATGAAAGTAAGGGGATCCAATGAGACTCCTTATGTGTAGGATACCATAAAGGTCAGAGTTCTGGTCAGATTGTGGCAATACACTGTATTTATTTCCTGATACACAATGACCAAACTTCATCACCATAGACACAGTTTTCCCGAAAGATATTGTTCCGGAACAGTCATTTGTTCAGATACAGTTTTGAAAAGTCATGCTACCATGTTATTGCTGGAAAGAAGGGCTTTTTTGGCACCACTCGATGAAAGCCATACATATGTGTTTTTTTATTCCTGTTTGTGCTGCTATTTGCATGAACTATTTATGTGCTTACACAGGTTTGGACTGTAGGTCTCATAATGTGCCTCTTTTGTTTAATGGTCTGACCAAGGGCTAAATTTGCTTGGGTGCCCTCAAACAAACCAAAAAATATTTTTTCGGAACCAATCAGGTACAGAAGCTGGATTGTATATTAGACCCACAAGCTTGCCACAAATAAAAGCCAAAAAGTCTTTCTGGAAGCCTGGAGAACTATTCCTCAAGACTGCATTAAAAACATGCGGCTGTCTCTTTGGGAGCAAAATATAAAGACATGAGGGGTGGCTCATGACTTTGGCACAGTGCTGTACATTTTAAGAGAAACACTTGGCTGCTAATTATTATTTTTTAATGACTGTAAAAGTAGGAAGGGTGTACTTTGTGTTCTCAACTGGTTTCTGAATGTTGCTTTACTTTGTGAAAAAAAATTGTATGATTACATACTGTACTAAAATCATGTTTTTGTTGTTTCCTATCACCTGTTAAAGAAAAACAGTTTTTTTTTTTGGGGGGGGGGGTCTAAATTCTTCCCAAAGGCTTTTGCCATGGCAGAAAACATACAGTTTACTTACAGAGAATTTAACAGCATCATGCTATATTTATTAAATGTGACACTGGGGGCAAAGTGATGAAATATAAAAAGCTTCTCAATTTTACATTTTTTATATACATTTTTTATTGAAGTGCTCATTCAATTACAGTACAGTATATCAYCCACATGTGATAATTGTTACATACTGAGTATAATCGTATGAGTTTGATTTCAGATCCGATCAGATGAAGAGACCAGGACGGATATTGAATATTCTCTGATAGGACCTGAAGTGGGTACATTATTCAGCGTAAACAAAACGACTGGCTTTGTTAGGATCCATGGCATCTTGGACAGAGAGCAGACAGCTACTTATGAGGTGAGTGTATTCTCTGCATTCTCTGAAGATTCCTGGATTTATAGTGAACATCAAAAGAGTACAAAAAAAATAAATCACTTTAGATGTAAAGATATACTCACTATGTCTACTCTGAAGAAAAAAAGTTAGTAAACATGTCTAGCATCAATTTGTCCACTATTGTAGGGGTCCTTAAAGTTTTTGCAGCTCATATAAGGTAAATGTAGAAAATATTCTAGTCAAATTGAATTGTTTAACAATTGTGATATTAGTCTAATTATTTAAACATGGACAATATTTTTAAAATGCATAAAAAACTATTTATCTTTATTTCTGAAATTCCCATCGACAGAGCGCATTTCTGTTAGAAATTGTCGTTACATTGGAGATGCCATTATTTACATTTACTGCGCACCATAAGAGTTTTTCATGACAGTCACTAGTCCATTAAAAAATGTACAGTCAACCGGGACCAGTTCAGAGAGAGGAATTAAATCGTCCGGTTTAATCCCTGATTCGGTAATGAACATAAAATCCAGTTTTTGCATCTAGAAAAAGTCGTTCTACAAAAATGTCTTGTTTACTGCTGAACGAGCGTTGATTAAAGCCATCTTAGGTGGAGAGAGGTAAGAGAGAGGCTCTACACAGCGGACGTAGCACACCAGAAGCAACTCCAGTTCTCCGGAAGTATCGGCCGATCCGCGGGAATCCACGCTGGGGGCTAGAGGGTGAAGACAGGGGGAGGACACATCAGAGGCACTGTGGCTTGGCGCCTGATCCACAAGACGCCAAGTCACAGTACCTCCATGTAACAGCTCGTGAAACGGGCTTGGAGTAATTCCCGCATGCAGACGGGCTTTTAACTTGATTGCAAATCCTCCCCGACACCTGCGCTTCCTCCTGCGTTTCCTCCATATAATATGTAAAAGCCAGCGACGGATACAATCCGGAATGTCCGTTTTAAAACACTCGTTTGTTAAGAACACGCTCCATGTCCGACTTATGAAAATTAAAAAGGGTTGATCGAATATCCAAAAGGGACTGGCGATCAAAAACTATAAGGGCGCCACAGTTCGAATACAATGCACTCAACCAGACTATCAGACAGGGAAGCAATAGACGGCATGCTGACACTCAAACTACTACAGAATAAATAGTGCTCACAAAACCTTAATTAAAATATTTTGTTTTCTCCTCATAATTTGCATGATATTCACAGTTACTCTTTATAAATCACCCGTAACACCTGTCTAACAGAGACCTGCCTGCCCTGTACTATGCAGTATTATGGGACATGGCTCAAAATAAGAACTTGACTAAAGTCTGGCAAGTGTTAATCATTTATATGAATGCTGTGTGTGTGTGTGTGCACATACATTTGTTTCTACTTAGCTCAAAGGGAGAGCCACATCAAAAAGAAATGGAAAACCTGTTGAAAATGACCTTGATTTAAAAATCATCGTTTTGGACCAGAATGACAACGCTCCTGAGTTTACGCTTCAGATGATTGGTTCTGTTGATGAGCTCAGTGACGAAGGTACTTTAACTTTGATCTTTTATTTATTCATTTATTTCAGTTTGTTTATTTTGTGTTTGATGTTAAATTTGTATTTTGGACTGTGAGGCAGACAGTGAGGAGTTTTTGCATCCTATACCGATAAAACAYTGACAGCACATGGCACCAATGTGAGGAGAAGAGAGGAGCTCAGCATGTCATTCAAACTGTGCAGCTTGTCTTCCAGTTGGGAATTTTCCCAGCTTGCATGTCCTGCACTATGCACTAGGAAAGTCATTCAGGCTTAGATTCAGTTATTGATTATGCTGCATCAGTAGGCAATGCAGCCCACAATCCAAATGGCAAAGCTCAACCTGGCCTGGAGGTCAAGCTGGTGAGGATCAATGAGGCTCCCCATGACAGGTTCTAGCTTGAGTAAATTCTGTTTCATGTAAGCTGGGTCCTGTTTTTCCAGAGTTTTGCCTAGTTTTGGTAGAGTTTGTCAGATTCATGCCCTGTTTTACACAAGTCATTGCAGCGTAATGCCCTATGTTGCAAGAGTCATGGACCTGTTTTGACAAAGGTGTGCTGGTGCCACTGCCTAATTTTAAGAAGTTATACCATCATGTTCAAAAGTTATTACCCCCACTTTTAATTCTAGGTGTGTTTGTGTAAAATCATAACAAAATATATCTGATAGTAGTGGCTTTTAGTATTAGGTAAATACACCCTCAGACAACCCACTACATGTAACTTTTTTCACAGTGTCATTATTTATTTAACAAAAGGAAAAAAGAAATCATGTGGGCATTACTAAATACCATCATGATTCAGTAGCTTGTAGATCCACCTTTAGCAGCAGTAACTTAAAGTTAATAATATCCTGTATGACTTGAACAGTCTCTCACAGAAGATTTTTTTCAAAATTGCTTACTTTTCTTTGTTCATTTTTTTGATGAAGTTTTGCTTATCTATTTGTTCTAGGTAGAAATGTCTTTCTCCTGGCAACCCTTACAAACAAACTCTACTTGTTCAGTCTTCTTCTAATTGTGCTGTCATATACTTTAATATCTCGAACCAGGTCTTAGAGAGGGATTGTTTGTTGATACTAATAAAGAATCGCCTACAGTTATAACCTTTGGCAATGTGACACAACATCAAGCATCAATACTTGCTTGGATAAGAGCATCTGTCAAATGCCTAAATATAAATGTATTTTATTATTCTCATGTCGAAGTGTTTTTTTTGTTTGTTTGTTTTTTTGTACGTTTATTTGTTTTTATAACATTGTGCCATACCTTTTSCACATTCATACTTATATTTAATATTTAATGTTGTGGAACATCTGCAAGACATTCTAGTTCCTGTTATCATTTACAATACTGTATAACAGCTAAAAACATCAGTGCCTGTCCTCGTGAACATCGTTCATTTGTCTCTTTAAATGACCCTGAAGAAATTCCAGCATTAGAAAGCTTACTGACTGTTACAAACTTAATCATTATTTTTTTGCCTAATCGAAATTGAGAAAGTATGAGTACTTTAGAATATGTTAATGTGTAATCAGCTACACATAGGGTAAAAATCAGCTGTGTCATAAATGGCCATATCTGTGATATCTCAGGAAAATTTTATTTTGTAATTGTAATTCTTTGGAATATGGTTCTCAGTATATAGCCCAATCAATCCATTTTATTGTTAACCACCTTTCTTCTAGACACGTATGTAATTGCAATCTCAGCTTTTGATGCTGATGAGCAGGACACACCTTTTTCAAAAATTGCCTACAAAGTGATACAACAGGWGCCAGCGGGAGAAACAATGTTCAGGATTGAGCGATCATCTGGTGAAATCAAAGTTAAATTGAACACTCTGGACAGAGAGGTGAGTGCTTTACAAAAAGGCCGTCATCACTATGACTATTAGGTCAAAAGCAGCTTTACTGAATGTGAAGAATTCCAAAACCTGAAAAGACATTTTAATTCTAATGTTATTTGTCACATACACTGTCATACACAATATGATATGCAGTGAAATGCTTATAACATACAGTATAACATGACATACAATATTTATACAGAAAAGTTTTAAAATCTGAGCTACATAAAATTTGAGTTTTTAGAATTATTGACATCCTCGGTAAAGATGGATTTGAAAAAAGGATTACAATAAAAAGTCTATATGTTTATTTGAAAGTTAAACCTATTAATTCTATTTTAACAATAAGAAACAATATATTATATTATTAGACTATTATTAATATATTTAAATATCTCTGCTATTATATTTACTGTTTATTTTTGGAAAGACACAAGCCACATACAAACTGATAATCACGGCTACAGACCTGGATGGAGGCTATTCTGATTCTGAAAACATTCCAAAAACGGGAACAGGGACCGTGACGATCAACATACGTGATGTTAATGACAACGTCCCTGTATTAGAGAAGGAATCAGTGAGTGTTGTTTTTTTATGTACTTATTTGTTATTAGCAGTGTCTAATGCCAGTTGCTTATATATCATATATATGCATCATCTGTGCACTGAATATACTTACAGTACAGGCACAAGTGTTGCATAGCTATTAATCAAACTTTTACACAAATGTTCTGTTTTAATATACTTTAGTTTGGCTAATCTCTGCTACTACAGTATATTGTCTGAGGCAGATCAAAACACAATAAATAAATTATATATATTGAGCATTAACCACTTCAACTTTTACATGTGACTCTCAACCWGTTTGTGTTAACAGAGAAAAGGAAAAGTTTTATAAGGCATGATCTAATCATGAAAGTTTAATCATATGTTGTGAAAAGTACACACAATTTATGCATGAAGTGGCACATGTTCAATATGTTAAACTGATTTATTACATATTCAGGATGTTTGTCAATTCGGATGACATTCACATTTATGGTCAATAGATGCATGTAGCATGTACTGTAGTTCATGTCAGRGAGGACTTTGATCCTATTGAGCAATCTCTATGTAAAACTGGAGAAATTCTTTTTCCATGAAAAAGTATTTCTCTGATCATCATCCTGGGGTGTTTTTCAAGTCCAAGAGAAATCTGAGCATRGATTCAGCCATGGTCAAGGCAGTCATGAACTGGTTGTATCTGAAATCTGACTACCCAAAGGCCACATACTCACGTCAGTGTTTAGAAAGTCTTTCAGTTAGGATAGCCACCTTAAAGATGGCTATATCCATGCTTCCTGTCATGAAGTCTCTCATCATGTCTTGCAGTATGAGGGTAGCGTGGAGGAGAATATCATGAATGTGGAAGCGATAAGGATTAAGGCWGTGGACAAGGATMWGATYWATACTKMGAACTGGGAGGCTGTGTTCTCTATCATTTCTGGAAATGAAGCCGGTCACTTCAGCATCACCACGGACCCCATAACTAATGAGGGAATCCTGGTGGTCGATAAGGTAAGGTAGATGACTTACACAGGAGGCACAAACTGATCATTTTGGAAAGTTCATCTTCACATGAAATTCCTGGGTGAATCTGACTTTGAAMACAGTGGAGGTCTTTATGTTGGTCTTTACATTAAAGACCCACCCCTCACCCCCCACCCCATTTAAAAAACAAAAAAGATCCGCTTCCCAACTGTGTTCGACTTATGGCATTTAGTTAGTATTCTACTAATCGAGTGAAAGTATCTATCCAATTACGGAAACTTCAAAGCACTTTCTGTTATTTATGCCAAAYGCCAAAATGTTAGTGTAAATGTAAACGTCCTTGACTGAAAAATAAGCTTTTGTTTTTGCACAAATGTTTTGTCAATTGTGTTACATTTGTTGAGCATAGTTTAATAGTTGTTCAGGTTAGATGTTTGGCAGTCATGGAGCACCATTAACTGTGAGCAAAACAATAAAAATTTCCTAACCCTATCTGTATATTTTAGTTTAATGAACAGATTCCAAATGATTTAAAAATGCTCACCGGCACTCCATTGGGGCTGCTTTGCTAAGACTGTATTGGACCCCCTTTTGATTTCAGAAGTGCCTTGATTGTTTGTGTCATACTGTAGATTCAACAAAGGCCTGGAACCTTACCTTAGATAGATTTTGATCTATATTGACATGATAGCATCATGCAGTTGCTACAGAGTTGTCGCTGCACATGCATGATGTTCCACACCATCCCAAAGCTCTACTAGATTGAGAACTGGTGACTGTATAGACCATTTAAATACAGTAGGCTTTCTATCCTGTGGTCATAAAGGGATGAACAGCAACAATGCTCAGGAAGAGTGTGGCATTTAAATCATGCTCATTGGTAGTAATGGGCCCGATGTGTGCCAAGAAAATATCCTCCACACCATTGCACCACCACCAGCAGCCTCAACCGTTGATACAAGGCAGGATGAATCCATGCTTTCATATTGTTATCTTGTAAAATAAAATATTTCATCAGGATTTTCGGTTTAGAATATTAGATGTAAAGCATAATGGAGATACAGTCAAATGATTAACAACGTTTGAACACATTGTTAATGTACCACGGATAATGCCATAATATATCTTTTTTATACAGTACCTTTAAAAAAAAAAAAAAAAAAAAAAACTTGAATTCTCACTATAACCTCACCCACTCACTCATCGTCTATACCGCTTTATCCTGTCTTCAGGGTCATGGCAGGGCCTGGAGCATATCTCGGGAGACTTAGGGCACAAGGCACGGTACATCCTGTGCCACGGTACAACAGGGTGCCAATTCATCACAGGGGACTCACAGTGTAACCTGTCGAATATGATTTTATTTGCCCTTGATCGTACATTAAACTGTGACAAAGTGTAATACCCATTAACATGATGTAAATCAAGACAATACCTATAGCATTTATATACTTTCTACTCTTAGTGTATAAGTCTTTGTTGTATTTTATTATCTGATTTCCTTATTATTGTTCTGTCTATTAAAGAAACTGGATTTTGAGGAGTTAAATGAGATCAATCTGATAGTGGTGGTCAACAACAAGAGTCCTTATCACAAGTCAGTGGTGATTGAAAAGCCTAGAACATACCCCATCAGGATCAAAGTGGTGAATGTGCCTGAAGCCCCTCACTTCCACCCTGCTGTCAAAGTCGTCTCCATCTCTGAAGACAGCACCACCATTGACCTGAAGAAKGTCATCGCCACCTACACTGCCACTGACAGTGACACGCTGTTAACCGCCACTAACGTCAGGTGAGAAAAATAAATGATAATTCATAACTCCGTAGCTCTTTTCTCATCTAACTGTTGCTACAATAAGCATTATGTTAAACATAATATCCTTTAATGATCATCATTAGAACTTAAACAGGTAGTGGAATTTGTTAATGAAAATGCGAAGACTCCTTACAGGAACATGATCTGTACTGTAGTGCAAATGTGACAATAAAAGGCATCATCTTTTTCTTCTTCTTTCTTTACTTTGACATTTTGTAGTCACCTCCAGGTTTGGACAGAAAAATCAAGACAGTAAAAAGTTCCAAGACCTCCCTTTCTCTTCATTAAAGCTTCAGTTGGTTGCTTAGCAATAGATCTGCCACTGAGGTGGAATATCTCTGTAAACATGACAGCATGYCGAATTTAGTTATGCAACTGTCAAACTCAACTCCCAGACTATGTTCAGAGTCCGCCTTCATCCATTGACATTTCCTTTCTCACACTGTCGTGCTCCTCACCATGCGGTCATGTTTTCCTGCTGTCACMTCTCCACCCCGCCTGCACACCGGTTTCTCATCCGGTGCTGATTCCTTCTACCTTATAAGGAAGTGCAACACACTAGCTCTTCGACAGATTGTGTGTTTCTTCGCCTCAATATTCTAGCATTTTGTTTCATGGTTTTCACGTTGCTTTATATTTTCTCGTTTCCCCACTTCTCGTCTCACGATTTGGATTTGTTTTTCCCTCTGATTTAACGGCTTTTGAACTCTCGCTCTCATTTCCTCATTTCCTTGACATCCTCCCAAGTCACACTTCCGCTCTGTCGACCATACCCCCACTCAGAGATTCCTGATGATCACTACTCTGACGGAACTCACAGCTTCAGGCTCAGCACCTCACGACCACACCTGTAGCTCTGCGCCTCGATCCATCTCTCCATCCCTTTGTCGCGCAGACAGAATGAGGCTGGCCCTGGAGAGCCAGGGCACTCTCCTTGGGAAGCAGCAGCAAGAGCTCCTCACCACTAGGCAGACCCTCGCCAACATCACCACTCAGATGCATCAACTCCGGTTATCCTCAAGTTCTGAACCCCCACAARAGCCACGCCTACCATCGCCGTTCACTTATGCAGGTGAGGCGGGTACATGCAGTGGCTCGGTGGGCATTATTTTTCTCTAGATTCAACCTTGTCCTGTCCTACTGGCCAGGTTCTAAAAACACCAAGCCCGATGCCCTATCATGTCAATTCTCCTTCCCCCATCACTCCATGCCATGCAACACTGTCCTGCCTTCTCACTCACTAATAGCGGCCGTGGAATTAGTCTAAAGTCAAGCAGGCGGTGACTCGGGAGCCTAGCCCAAGCAATGCTCCTCCAAATAGCCTGTTTGTCCCCCTTTGCCTACGCTTACAGGTCTTCGAATGTTGTTCTCTCCAACTCAATGCTCCCTCGAATCACCTCTTTGTCCCCCTTGGCCTACGCTTACAGGTCTTGGAATGAGGCCATGGATCCAAGTTGTCCTGTCACCCAGACGCCACCCATACGCGCTTCATCATTTGACAGCGTTTCTGGTGGCCCACATTGGGGAGGGATGTTTCCAGCTTTGTGGTAGCCTACGACATCTGCGTCTGCAGTAAACACAACATCCGGCCCCTGGCTGGCCTCCTCAGACCCTTACCCATGCCTCACCATCACTAGTCTCATGTCCCTAGTCCCTAGTCGCTGGATTTCTTAAAAGGCCTACTCCCGTCTAACGAGAAAACCCGTATTATGACCATTGTTGACCGTTTTTTTAAGTCTCACCAAAATGATGATGTGTTCCCTGTTGAGTCTGTTTCCTCTCAAGGTTTCTTCCTATTGCCATCTCATGGAGTTTTTCCTTGCCACCATCGCTGACACCCTTGGCTTGCTCATCAGGGACAATCTCATTATTATCTAAACACATTTTTTTCTCACTCATACATACTTCCATAAATTTTCTTTTAATTTTGTGAAGCTGCTTTGAGACAATGACTATTAAAAGCTCTATATAAATAAAGATTAATYGAATTTAATCTGTCCACCTAGTTCCGCTCCCCAAGCTCCCCTCCGCTAAGGACAGCAGAGYAACTGATGCTTGATGTTTTTCATCTTCATGGACTCCCCACCGACACCATCTCAGATTGAGGCCCACAGTTCACCTCACGCTTCTGGAAGGCCTTTTGAATGCTTGTCGGGGCCTCCGGTGCATGACCACTTGTCCCGCTACCACCTGGAGTGAGTTCCTCCCATGGGTCGAGTACACCCACAACTCCCTGCCATGCGCTTCCACTGGGGTTTCTCCGTTCCAGTGGTGTCTGGACTACCAGCCACCGCTGTTTTCAACTCAGGAGGTGGAGGTAGAGGTCTCCTCGGCCCAACATTTCCTCTGCATATGGCTCTGCTTCACGTTTTTGTTTGATACTCTCGCTGTCAACTCACCCAAGTCAACATTAATTGAAGTGTGACTGTTATAGGAGAATATATAAGAGATTAATTGAAGGTTTAAGGAAATTAATTTTTTCTATATCCTTTATTTCTTCTTAATTTCTATTTCTATACTTTCTATACCAGCACACGATTTTATTTTTCATATTCTAATTACCTTTAGGCTTGTATGGATATAAACTGTATTGGTTAAGGTTACAGCTAAGGGTTGAAATTAATGTCTAAAAATGCTAGTATTATTCAATTGTTATAGGTATGTGAAAGGAGAGGATGTTGACAACTGGTTGAGCATTAATGAGCAAACAGGGGAGATCAGACTAAAAAAATATCCAGATCGAGAGTCCAAGTTTCTGATTGATGGAACATACTTCACTAAAATCGTATGCATCACCAATGGTAAGTCAGCCAAAGATGATCTTACATCTGTTGTTTACATCTGGCGTCATCCTAGTTTTATGACACGCAGCCAAAAAAAAAAAAGAAAAACAAGTGGTTCAAGTCAAAGCAGGACTTGATTGTGCAAAACATGGTCATGCGAGTAAAAACTCCTTAATTTTTCTGCATAATTCTCTGCTATCCTAATGCACTTATCCCAGTGTTCACTAGTGCATGATTACAATCAAGGTAGAAAGTTTCTCAGTACGCCAGAGCCATGATCAGACTGCCTGCGTCTTGTAAAAAATGCTGGCCTCCCAGGAACTCCTTTAATGGGCCAATGATGTGGAAGTGGTGTTGTTCAATGATTGTGTGTGCAGTTCCAACAGACAGATGCATCTCTTCCGCAGTCAATTTTCAAGGATCAGACATTCCACTCCCTGACTGTTCACAGGAATGACTGCAGTAGGCCCTGACACACCTCGGCCAGAAACGTTTACCCCATTTAGATGGTTTACTGCTGCTAAGCGTTTATCGCTGTAATCTGTTTGAAGTTTTCTGTTAATGGTTTTTATCATTTGTTAAATTTCTTTTCACAATTCAAAGTCTGACTTGAACACCCCTGCTATAAAATAAAATTCCCCATTTGAAGACACACTTTCCTGGGACACATGTTATGTCCATGTATCAGTTGTAAACAATCCAAAGAGTAATGCTAAAACATACAAATAAATGATAAAATAAAATAAAATTTTAAATCTCCTATTCAAATGTGTACAAATTTCCCATGGGGAAGGAGAATATTGTGTTGATTCCTATGCGGAGTGAGTACAACATTAGA
>QMIH01000441.1:9372-35529 GCA_003987875.1 Clarias batrachus | reverse complement strand
AGAGTCACCTCTGCTGCGGAGGAGAAGTTCATCCGAGTCACCAGCCTCAGAAATCGGCGGTTAACAGCAGCTCAGATCAGAGAGCAGGTCAATGCCACACAGAGTTCTAGCAGCAGACACATCTCTAGAACAACTGTTAAGAGGAGACTGTGTGAATCAGGCCTTCATGTAGAAGATCTGCTAGGAAACCACTGCTAAGGACAGACAACAAGCAGAAGAGACGCGTTTGGGCTAAAGAACACAAGAAAGAACACAATAAAGAAAACTCGCTGAATGAGAAGGGGTGTCCAAACTTTTGGTCTGTACTTCTTGTACCTGTCACTTATTCTCCTCTGGTGTTAACAGATACACAAATGAGCAAAACAGTAAATTTCATCCAATATGTTAAAACGCAGTTAAAATGTTAAGATGATTTTGTCCTGCCTAATTGATATTTTCCTTCTACCTGTCTCAGTCCTTGGATGAATCTTATGTGTGACYACTGCACCAGTGCTAGTGATTGGTTGGCTGTCTCCACCTTCATTTTTAAAAAAAGAGGGGAAAGACTTTTAAACCTTTTAACATTTTTTAAATAAAACGATAAGTTTTTTTGTTTTGTATTGGTAAGTTTTCTACACACATACAGGGCTCGGTGTTCCACACCATCGAAATCTTGGGACAGGACTGCCCCAAACCTGGGCTTGTCCAAGACATGCTCCTAATGTAGATATAGCAGTAATC
This sequence comes from Clarias batrachus, assembly GCA_003987875.1. NCBI lineage: Eukaryota > Metazoa > Chordata > Actinopteri > Siluriformes > Clariidae > Clarias > Clarias batrachus. The sequence goes on along the minus strand of QMIH01000441.1, from coordinate 34,809 downwards.
AGCTTAAAACCCATGAGCTGCAGGCTGGCTGACCTCAGTTCAGTTCTCAGCATTCCTCCTTGGGTTTGGAGCAATGCAATCCATCATCACTCTCTCAGAGACCTCTAGTGAAGAAAATTTTCCTCGCTGCAGATAGTGATTTTTGTCAGGCGGTCTAGCGGAGCTCTCGGCACGGTTTGTGGATTGTACATCCAATAGTGGAACTGTAACACCACCCAATCATCGGTAGGGCTGCGCTATCAGGATAGCGCTCCACTCCGGTTGGGGCCAGCAAACCAACTCCACAGTCTTTCAAAGGTGCAAAGGTACACCTCGATGTCATTTTGCGGCGTTTTAAGCAGATTCCCCAGATACTCTTCCAGCGTTCATTGGAATGGCTGCCAGCATTCCCCACCAGTGTAGCACTTTGACAGGGTGGAGTGGGTGGAGTACAGGCAAAGCTAAAGGAAATGTACAGGAACAGGGCGATATACAAGGAAATAGCTTGCTGCTTCATTACCACAACACAGACAGGTCGACAACCTGTCAGAATTGGGCCGCCAGTTGGAACAGAGCCTTTCAAATAAAAGTGTGGACAGTATGCTCTGTGAAACAAAACAGATTTGATTAGAGTCTGAACAGGACTTAAGTGTTGTTGCCAAGATAACGTAGTATGTTTTTAGTTTTTACAATCTTCCTGTTTCCTCAGGTATCACCAGTGCTATTTCAAGTCCCCATAGGTGTAAATGGTATCACCAGTGGGCAGAAGGAGACTGGATTGGGAGCATATGAAGGACATTATAAATCGGATTGGGAATCTCAAGAAGATTATGTCAAAAAGCAGTGGACTGTCAACCAGGATGAGGTTGACTATTTTGAGAATGAGGCACCTGTGATGGGAGGATATTCTGAAAGGTTTATAAAGAGCACCATTGACAGCATCGCTTTGCCTGTGAACTACTTAGGCGAATACTATATGCAGGTTAGTACTTTGTCACAACACAACCTTGATGCAGAACTTACTGAAAGATTTTTAAGTGTGTGCTTGGCATTTGGAATTGTAGAGAGAATCCGAGAGGGTCAGAGATCTGTTAGCACAGKGTGGTGTTCCTATCTATCTATTCATTTAATAATTTGTCTTCAGTAATCATTTAATCCTGGTATGATTTGGAGTGGATTKGAAAGCTGAGTGTAAGGAGGGAATACACCCTAAATGGGACACGACTCCCTCATGAGGGCACTATACAAATGGTGTCACATGAATCCAAATCTAGCAGTGATTTTGAATAGTGATTTTGTGAGAATGTGTATAAAATATTGGAAATAAAATGAGAACCAAGAGGATACTCACAAGGACATGAGCACCCAAAACTTAAAACACTCTCTGAGTGGCACGAGTAGCTCAGTGGTTCCGGTGATGGAACACTGATCACAAGGTCCCAGGTTTAAACTGCAGTGCCACCAAGCTGCTCTGTTTGGCCCTTGAGGAAGKCCYTTAACTGCTCAGATGTAAATATTATGAGATAAAATGTAAGTCGGTCTGGATAAGGGCATCTGCCAAATGTTTAAACAGAGGAGTCTCTAGAGTAATCTACATCTACGCATTTGGCCGATGCCCTTATCCAGAGCGACTTACATTTTTTATCTCATTATACATCTGAGCAGTTGGGGTTAAGGTCCTTGCTTAAGGGCCCAACAGGGACAACTTGGTGGTGGTGGGACTTGAACCTGRGACCTTCCGAGCCGCAGTCCAATGCCTTAACCACTGAGCTACCCCTGGTAGTAATACTACCTGCTCTGTAATGGTGCTATGCTCCTTCTTACCACAAGGTGCTACCAAGTTTTAAAAGCCTGTCTGTAGACATTGTATTGTTTTTAAATATCAGATTTGGTCCAGCAAGACTATGCAGTAATTCATTCAGTTTTTTGAGGAAATATTTAGGTGGAATAATAGTGTCACATACACACGGACACTGCAAATAAACGCGCAACTCTCCAGTCTGGCCCAGTGGGTGTTATTTGAAATGCAACTATAATGTTACTTGTGAAAGGTGGCTTAGCAGGGGTGATTTCTGACATCATGTGTTGTTGCAGAAAACGATGTATATGGAGGACCAGGAAGCTGCTGAAAACCAGTTGCTGGTGACTGCCGATGAAACCTGCAACTCACTCACGAGCTCCTTAGAGGACATCTGCAGTCATCTAGAGGAAAACAATCTGAATTTCCTAGATGACCTCGGGCCTCCGTTCAAAATGCTTGCTCAAATTTGTTGTGGCTCGATCATCGAGTTTAAGGACAGGTCCGCTTCCACGCCTCCCAAAAAGGATTTACATGGTTCACAAGTGGGCATTCAAGGTGCTGTTGGTAGTGTCCACAAGGAGGCTACCTCTGTCTCWACATCAACCACTCAAATCACAACAAATCATGATGAGCRTGTTATCACTGGGGGAACCACATCAGCAGCCAAGGTAGGCCTCGTCCAGCAGCCTGCAGACTACCTGTCCTATACACCCATGTACATAATGGAGCAACAGCATCAGCCCACCCTGTTTCTTGCTTCTGGTCCAGTGTTGGGTGTTCAAGAGAATGTGGTGCTGGTGGAGAAAGGGCATACCAACATGGCAGTCATTGGCCAGAACACCCTTCCTTTGCTGGAGTTGCAGCAAGCAGGCACCAGAGTACTGGTGGATCAAGGYATTGGAAGCACAGTGCTACATGGGTTGCCAGGTMACCCAGAGGTTCAGGTCACTGTTCCGGGTACTGTCCAGTTTGTAGAGAACCAACGAGTACAGAGAGTGGAGCCTGTGCATGTTGTCCAGAGCTCCACACAATCCAGTATCAGCAAGTGTCAGAATATGAAGGCGACTGGACAAAGCACAGGGATTGTGGGTTTAGGAAACGCATCAGCTATACCAAGTGTGGATTCATCGTCGCAGCAAAATGTGTCTCTTTTTGCTGCACAAGGGTTTCAGGTGTCAAAGGAAAATTTCCAGTCAAGCTTCACCTCTTAATCCAAATASAAAGGCTCTCAGATCTTCTGCATAAATACCCTTATTTTGGTGAATTCATCAATTAAGCTGTGAAGAATGTGTCACAAACCTGACTGACGAGAAGAGCAGGATGGCACCTAACAAGGAGAAAAGCAAACATACACCTTTTTCAAAAACTGTTGATGTGCATGAGGATTTAGATTAACTAAGGTTTTCTTACATGGGCTCTTAAACATTGTTCATTTTATTTGTTCTTTTATGGGATTGGTATCTGTGCATGACTGATGCGTCTCTCTAACAATTTTGCATCTCATTCTTTGTTTCATGGTTTTTGCATTGATCACAGATTTCCTGGCTTTTTTTCACAACATCTGGCAACTTTTGCCAATGAAATAACCAGGAGAATTGTTAAGCCCAATGCACAGTCAGTAAACTGATATGTATTTCTTTTCTGAAGATAAACCATGAACGTTTCATCGCTTTTTAGCGTGTTACAGTTTTTACAATAAGTTGGCACAACTTCACAATTTTATTATCTACTGTATATAATGTGTTTTTTATTAATATAAAATGATGTTGCTATGTAAAACAAAATGTCAGATTTGTGACAGGCTTTGAGTCAGTACTGGATCAGTATTGGGTAGTTTGCAGTGTCTATGAGTATTGTAACGGGTTCGACCCATTGTTGCACGGGCGGCACCATGAAACACAGACACAAGGCGAGATCTTAGGGGAAGAGGATAATTTATTATGAATAAATAGGGGAAGGAAAGGGTAAAAGGAGGGAGGACGGAAAGAAAGGGAAGGAATGAAGTGTGCACGTGCATGGTCCGAGGCAGTGCCCAGCTGGCACGCGGTGGTGGGCGGAGTGACAGAACGGAGCACGCGAGGCAGCGCTCCTGCACGCTCCCTCTCGGTTCCTCCCCGCTGTCGATGGCCGGCCTGGCCCCTCCCAGCTCTCTGTGGGCGGGAGTCTCGCTCGGACGTTCTTCGGCTGGGCGGCTTTCCCGGCTGGGATTGGCGGCCTTAACGCTGTCCTCCTTCCACTTCGGACGCGAAGGCGGGCTCGACGCGGGAACGGAGGATGAACATGGGAGCTCGTGCAGCTCTTTCCCACGCTGTCCTCAGCGCGGAGATCAAAGGGCGGAAATCCATAGTCTCTGGGGCACGTTCCATTTCTCCACTCCCATGCCACTCTCGAGCTCCACCGCGTTACTCGGACCTCGGATTAAACTCCGCGCCTTGCTTTTATAATGCGGAGCAAGCCCGAGATCCTATTAACGTTAAATCACTGCCAGCCGGCCCACATAGGCGGCCCCGTCCCTTTGCACACATGCAGAAGGGGTGCCGCCTACCTAGGGGCGATAATAGATTTGGGCGCACGCCCATCACAGGCGCACGCCGTGACAGTATAAATTAGAGTCTATTTAGGTGGATTTGACATACTGGTGCATATTTCATGTTAGAGAAAGATGGGTTGTTACMCACTCTCTCGGAATCATCAGTTTATTTCTTACTACAGGTAGCAGATAATTTGTTTGTCCGTTTTCACTGTTGCAGTGCCACCTACTGGAATAAAACACTGAAAAGCCTTACTGAGCCTTATATCCCATGTGTTTATGATATACTGCAAAATAAAATAAAAAAATAAATAAACAAATGAAAAGATTATTAAAGATTATATAATAAGATTATTAGGCTTATTTGTAAGCAGGAACTGTTGGGCCCTTGAGTAAGGCTCTTAACCCTCACCTGCTCAGAAGTATAATGAGATAAAGTTCTGGATAAGGTTGTCTGTCAAATGCAATAAATGTATGCACAAAAAAATTTCAAGTTACCAGGAAACCAGTGTTTCCCATGTCACTAACTGCATTGAGTGAAACTGCATTAAAATTAATTTTAAAATAATCACATTTTGCATGGAATGTATATAGCAAGAGTCCCTTAAAGGGTAAGGGACTCGCTCTCTCTCTCTTTCTCTCTAATATAAAAGAAAGAAAGAAAGAAAGAAAGAAAGAAAAAATTAGACAAGATGATTTAGAGTATATTTGGGTCAATATAAGAAGAGACATTGCTAGGAAAGTATGTTTAGTTTTGTTTTTTCACTCAGTAACTCATTGTCTATACTGCTTTATCCTCTATACAAGGTCACGAGTGGCCTGGAGCCATTGCCAAGAGACCTTGGACCAATCCATCCTGTCTCACTCCCAGACATTCTGTATGTCTTTGGACAGTGGGAGGAAAGCAGAGTGCCCAGAAGAAACCCATCAAGTAYGGGGAGAACATGCAAACTCCATGCACACAAATCCTGATGTGGAAATTGGACCCTCAATCTTGGAAGTGCAAGAGGACAGTGCTAACTTCTAAGTCATGCTGCCTTCTTTTTGTTTATTTCTTTGTGTCAGGTTAGAAAAGATGGTTTGAAGAATTTGTTCTTGTCTATGATTGGTTAGAAAAGCATAGAGGTGGGGCTTAAATGATTGTGTTTTAGCCCAATTTTGCACAATAGTTGGTAAATATTAAATCCCAGTGTCAATTTAAACCATATTTATTTTTAATTAATTTATGATTATTGAAATCATCTGGGCAAACTGTTAGCCAGCTCCTATTTGCAAACTTGTAAGAGGATAAGAAATGATGCCTTCTGCATTATGATTGGTTACAAGAATTTGGTCTTGTCTATGATGATTAGCATGATTGTGGGCCTTAAATAGATTTTAATTTATTATTATTATTATTTTTGTAATTCATGTTTGTTAAAGATAATTATAATTTTTTGTCCATTCAAATTGTCTCAGTAGGAAGCTTAAGCTCCAATAATAATAATAATAATAATAATAATAATAATAATAATAATAATAATAATATAAACTTTTCAACTTAATTGATGGACTTGAATACATTTTTACATTTTCAAATTTGCACTTACTTTGACAATTGAATTTGCACYATGTGACCAAGACCAAGYCTACTGAATCCATTGTTATGTTTGTTATGTTGTTATCAGTTTATATATTTCCTGGTTTAATACTGGCAGCATGCTGGCTTAGTGGGTAGCACTAAGCTGTTGCCTTGCACCTTCAGGGTCATGGTTCGATTTCTGCCTCGGGGTCTGTGTGTGTGTGTGTGTGTGTGTGTGGAAGAGGCATGTTCTCTACATGCTTGTTGGGTTTCCTCTGGGGACTCTGGTTTCCTCCCAGTCCAAAGACATGCGGATTAGCTTAACTGGTGTTCCCGAATTGTTCGTAGTGTGTGAATGTGTATGAATATTGGAAAAATTGGAATAAATACAATGGTCATTACCATTGGCCTGTATGGTCCCTAGTTAGATTACAGAGGTTCCTAGATGGATGAATGGGATGGTTTAATTCTATATAGTAATTGCACTACACTATATACACAAAAWTTTTTTTAAATTATTAAACTTGCACCTTCGGGATGAATTGGAGCGGAGGTTACGAGCCAGGCCTTCTCGTCATAAATTCCCACAGAAACACTCCAAAATCTTGTGGACAGATATATTTATTTATTTTTATTTACTTTAAGCTTTTATTATTATTATTATTATTATTATTATTATTATTAAAAATATACTGCAGCGTGTATAGCATTGCCACCTTGCAGCTCTAAGCATGATCTTAGATTAATGAGTATGTGGAGGCTTATAAGGTTTCCTTATGCATGCTCATGTGGATTTCCTCTGGGTTCTCTTGTTGACTCCCACACACGCATATCGATTGGTTCCACTTAATTGCAAAAAATAATAAAAATATATATATATATAATAAAATAACTGTTGTCAGGATAGATTCTGGATCCACTGCAAAAAGCGCTCAGTTTGGCTGAACGAAGGAATGAAAAAAGCTTGTGCATATGACAGTAAAGTTCTTGAATTGTTCTAAAAAAAATAAAAATAAATACAAGTAGTTCATGAACATGGTGTCCAAAAATGAAAACCTTATTCTCAATACATAGTTAAAAGGACAGACTGTGCACGTGCAGGAGTGTGTCACATTGTGGCATTTCACACACCCATTGCATTTTCCTCAGTGTGTCTACAGAATAACAAATCTCTAAAAATAGTGCTATACATAGTGCACAGGGTGTGGACATCCAGGGTTCAAGTGAACATGCACTGAACTGGGGTTTTATTTTAGGAAACACAAAAAAAATACCGTTTGTACACGTTTTCTTTTTTTAAAAAAAGCGAGAACTTCCTCTTTAAGAACAGCCAGCTGATTGGACAATATCAACAGTATGTGATGTTTCTCGCCAATCACAGCGTATGGGGCGGGATTTGTTACAAAAAAAGAATGCGAGCGGGGAAAGAAAAACATGACGGCGAGCCGCAAATCGCCCTACTACCATGGTTGCCAGATCCCCCCGGAATTTGCTGTCTTAAAGACGAGTTCTTTGTATTATGCATGCATTTGATTAAAAGTGGCATTGCTGGCTCTGTGGAAGGTCCCTCTCCTGCCATGCAGCATAATCAAAARCCATAATCAAACCAATGCAATCAAACCACACGGAACCATTTGTGGTGCTTCAAAATCACACACACCAGGCTTTCCATATGGCTTACTGTGAAGAGACGTCTGTGGGGCTGGAGACAGAACGGTCAGGGTTCAATCTGGGGAAACCATTGCTGCGTGCCTGAAGGGTGCGGATCCATCGCATGGCGTGCATGCACACACATCACACTCATTCACACACTATGGCCAATTTGGGAACAGCATTTACTCTACTCTGCATGTTTTTGGACTGTAGGAGGAAACTGGAGTACCCCGATGAAACACAGAGAGAATATGCAAATTTCACGCACATAAACCTGAGGCGGGAATAGAACCCTTGATCATGGAGGTGTGAGGCCACAGTGCTAACCACTAAGTCACTGTGCCACCTTATTTGGGAACATTTTGATGTCCCAATAAGATAATTACTGGTGGGGACATAGTGATTAGCACTGTCACCTGTCCAGGGTTGAGGGTTAAATTCCTGGCTTGGGGTCTGTGTGCATGTAGGTTGCATGCTCTCCCGTGCTTGGTGGATTTCCTCCAAGTGCCGTGGTTTCCTCTCACAATCCAAAGACAKTCAGATTAGGCTAAGTGGTGTTCGTAAATGCCTGTAGTATGTGAGTGTGTGTCCCTTGCCATAGATTGGCACTCCATTCAGGGTGTACCCTGCCTTGTGCCCCAAGTCTCCCGGGATAGGCTCTAAGTCCCCGTGACCCTGTACATTGGACAAAGCATTATAGACAATGAGTGAGTGAGTAAAGATTAGGATGACAGGTGAATTTTGGAAAGGCTCCAGGCCCCATGACCTGTTCATCACAGTTCATAAAACGGTATAGATATTTGGACATTTTGGACATTGGTGGCTCAGTCGTGGGTTTCACCTGACATGCGGAAATGCCGGTTTCGATTCCCAGCCACTGGATGATTCAGTGCCGGTCCAAAGCCTGGATAAAATGAGAGGGTTGCAACAAGATTAATAAACCACTAAAACAAAAACAAATTAAACTTTCAAAGATACAGAGACCTGAACAAATTTTAACAAACCTGTGATTTATATGGTTGATTTTAAACCAGCGACACGCATAAGCAGAGGCCCTTCACAGATACACAATGGATTTTTAAACCAGCACACATACAGTTGATGTGAAGTTTTAGCTTGAAATATATGGTTTCATGTTTCCACATCTGGCAACCCTCCCCCTACTACAGTATAGTGAAGATTAAAGCTGAGTGTTAAATCAGTGACAGCGGGTAAAAAAAACACAGGATAATACATCACCTGGGGGAATTATAACACATAATAGTGTACAGATATTTATGCCTAGGGTTTCAGCATCGTCAGGGACAGTTTATTTATTTATTCCTATTATTATTTGTGCATTTCTGCAGCAGTAAAGACGGACAGGAGGGTGAATTGTTGACGCTATGGGAAACGCCGCGGCCGCCAAGAAAGGCAACGAGCTGGAGAGCGGTAATAACTCCATAACGTTTGCTTATAATCATCTTACAACCATGACAGTCAGTTATTTATTCGAGTTTCAATTCATAACGCACGCGCATCTTTTCTTGACGCGTATGTGTGTTGTTATTTATGTCTTGTTAGCTTGTTAGCGTTTACCCGTAGCCTGTTAGCGGTGTCGATTTGATAAGCTTAAGCAAAAGTTGACGGTTTGACTCGAAGTTTATTTAACTCTTGAGATAAAACAAGGATTGTTTTTGGTGGATTAAAAAAATAAAATAAAAATTAACTAGCTGGATATCCAGGATGAAATAAAAGCTTTTGCTAGCTGGATAGCCTATTCGCTATTCATTATTAAAGAAAAGCAGCAAAACAACACTTGGTTATTAATAACAATAATTTATAATAATAATACTGATGAATATCGTTGGGGATTAATCGTCCTGAACGTTTTAATCCAAGGTGTTGATTTAAATAAAACTGTAAACAGCGACCCGGCTAATGCTAATGCTGTAGGCCCGAGGAGGTGCGTTCAAGAGTCCCTGCGATTTGCGGTTAAAATAGATTTCTCATGGAGAAATGTACACTGACTGAATTAATCCCGAGTTCACTGGACTGAAGTGGAATCCGTCCTGTGGATTAGGTGCCAAACTGACCAAGAAGAACGCCTGTGTTTGGTGTGTTATAGCAGTTCATGGCTAGGAGGTCTGAGATTGAACCAACCCGTTAACCTTTAAGTTTGAAATGTTTAAGATTATGTCTTTATAGCTTTAAAATTTCAGACTTTTTAAGGTTAGTGACCATGTGCTGCAGTTTTTTGTTTGATTATGTGCTCATAATGTACCAACATTAGGGATGGACATCACCAGCCCCCTCCCGATACGATATTATTATTATTATAATTATTATTAGCACGATATGTTGGTGTATCATGATAATTCGATATGATGTACAGCGGTACCTCGGCATACCAACAAATTTCCGCCTTAAGAACTGAAATTTTGCAGTACATTTTTCTCGGCATACGAGCGAACACTGGCTGAGTTGCGTTATATTTTATTTGTATAATCACGATCCAAGGGGAATCATAAATTAAGGTTAATTGAGTTTTAATGTCTATGTATTTTATATTTTGCCTCATTTACATGTCTTTTTTGTCTGTTTTGTCGACGGGATGCACGTGTCACCCAGTGGTGAAAAGGAAGTTGTGTTGTGCAGTTGTCGTTGGAAACGGGTCTCGCAACAGAGGAGAAATATATTCATAACGGAGTATTATTTCTGCTCATATGGAAGTGGTCGTGAATAGGGACCAAGTTTAAAAAAGTGGCAGAACAATTCAGAGAGAGATTTAATAAGACGGCATTGAGTAAGACAGTTATGCCGTCTATTGTTACAGAATTTCGCCGTTCGTTAGTTATTTTCTGTTAGTGACCCGTGTCAGCATTATGCCAGCAATTCGACCTCTTTTGCAGGAGTCTGCAGGAACCTTTTTTCTGGGATATGTTTGTGAATCTGGTATGAGGCAGTACACACACACTTCCCAACACTTACGCAATGAGTAACAATCAATCAACAGGATAATGGCATGTGTCTGTTAGTTTTCTTTCTGGAGAAATGAACTCYCAGATTATAGCAGGGTAATATTGTTCATCTTCTCATTTCAATATCGTAATTTTTTGCGCATGCTGTGGCTGGAACGGATTATCTGCATGTACATTATTTCTTATGGGAAAACGCGTTTTGCAGTACGAAATTTASTCTTAAATATTAAATTCATATGCCGAGGTACTGCTGTATCTCGATTTGTATTTATTATTACATTTCTACCAAACTTTGTTACAGTTTTAAACTTAATTACTGTGTAATTAGCTGGATTGAGACTAAACCATCCACAGAGTTTAGAGCAAAAGGCAGTGTTGCRCTACTCAGAACTTTCTGCGCTCAGTGCAGAAGCGTTTATATCTGAGGCTGATCAGAAAACCAGACAATTCTCATCACAGACCCAGTGACTGCTTCATCTCCATTATAAATGTACGTTTAAAACATTTTTTTTAAATCGATTTTGTAGTCAATGTGGCGATTTGTGAATCACTACACAAAAAAWTGCGATTTATAACTGAATAGTTTTTTGTTTTCCCCTTCATTCCTGATCACTGTATAACTGGAAACTGGAGTTGAGGTTATTTTGAACGCACCATGGATTGAACCAACTAAGTAATCTGATTGAGGTGTGTAAGTCTCTAAAAGTCGGCTTGCGTGATATATTTTTTTTTATGCCGCAAATACAAACCGCACTTCATTTKTGTGTAAATTGACTGTATATGAAGAACGCCATGAATTCAGTACAGTTTGGGTTTTAAAGGTGCAGTAACAGACTTGCTGAAAAGTGTGGAGAGTTTTTGTTTCCGGACGTTCTTAGAGGCATGGGTRAAATTTTTACGTACCAGTCTGAAATGAGTCGCTAAGATGGTTAACTGTTTCATTATATCGTTACTTTGTGTGTCACCTAAAGCCCAGTTAAAACACAGGCTTCATTTTGATACCAAAAAAAAAGGAAAAATCATGACATGAGCCGTAGGAGAAAAACAAAAACTTGTTTGCGTCAGTAGAATGGCGAACAAAGAGTTAACAAARATTTCCGAGAAAACTGTTTAGAAAGAGTCAACCCACGATACTGACGTTGCGTTCAAAAGCCATGTGATTTTTAAAAATAATTTAATGAACTAATTTATCTATGAAATTTTTGTAGYRGTGATATTTTTCAGTGGCTGGAACTGGTATTATCTGCATTTTTACGTTATGAGCAGGCGTATCCAATCAATGTCATTTGCTGAACCCGAGCTTCCCCAAGTTTTTTCTTTGTCTCTTTTTTTGAGGTTTAGTGGGTTTTTTTTTTTTTTTCACCCCTGTATAGTCGGAGGTCAGAAACTACAAGTCACAAGATGTATTTGAGTGCTGTTCTAGGAACAGCGAAAGGGTGGAAACATTTTCTGACGAATCAGAATTGAGAATTGTGCAGCACATTTCCTTAATTAATTATTATTTTTATTTCATTATTATATTATTTTTCATTCTTCATCTTTTTTCTTTTTCGTTTGATATTTGGTGGGATTTTGGGTTTCGATCATTTCTCAGTTTATATGTACATAAAAAAAAAAGTTTAAGTTTGAGCATCACTTCCTTGTTGCTTCAATCTGTTTTTGTTATTATGCAGAGCTCTGCGGAAAACACCCCAACAGTCTCAGAAGTGCTTCCAGGAATAATAAATAGTCCATTTACAGAAACACACACACACACACACACACACACACACACACACACACACAAGATCTCAGCTGGTTGTCTTGTTAAACCCCTGGGTCACAGCTGAGCTCTGCCTGTATGTGGTGAAGAAGTGACTAATGCCCATTCATAAAACTTACAACTCCGCTCAGGGCTTTGTTGTTGTCTCTGTGTCGACTCACACTCTCCTCCTCGAGTGTCTTAACCTCAGCACCATGCAGCTCCCACACACACACACACAAACGCGCGCACATGTTTGTCATTGACTCGAATGGCTTCTTGTCATCAGACCTTCGTCAGAGGATAAGTGTAATTACGAGCTTTGAAAGGCTTGACGCAAGCAGCCCCGGGTCTCGCGTCGGTTTGAATGTGATGCTGATAGCGAACGCACACTGTGTCGCGAGATAGCACCGGCTCTGAGAAGCGTAAACACAGTTTAGGGTCGTGCGCCAGTTTGAGTGGGAGTGTTACGGTTCAGATCGCACACTTCTGCACGACCTTAGACAATTTCACACGCTGTTCACGGTGAGAAATGCAAACACACGTGTAACAGTAAGTGGAGCAGGATGATGAATGACTTTTACAGAACATATAAAGTCCAGAGAACTTGTTTTTTTTTCGACTGGGAAAATAGCATACGTATTACTGAAGGCGAGCTTTATATGTACAAGAGGTGTTCAAGTCAAACCGGGACTCGTGATGAGTGAAGGCGTAAAACTGATTGATRTTGACAGAATTTACTTTCATGAACTTTCAGCGAGTCACACGGCCTGGTATGATAACACAAGATGTTGCACTTCCCACAGAAAGATCTACACATTACAGGCTTGGAGTTATTTCACTTACAGTCCTGACCTCGATCCAAGCCATTTCCACATGTTTGGGTCATTAAAGGAGTTCTTGGGAAGCCGGCGGTACAGATGTGCRACTGGCAGTCCGATGTACTGAGAGAACTTTCTGGGAAAAACTGGGATAATTGTTTATACACACAGGGATTAGATAGAGAAATAACTGTGTTCAGAAGTTCCACATTGACTCGAACATCCATTATAATAATAATAATAAAAAGAAGAAGAAGAACGATAATACRATGTACTGTTCAGGCCGTTCCCACGTATAACCACAGTGTTTGTCGATTTTAACGCAGCAGCATTAAACATCCTCGGTGTTATTCACTAATACAGAAAAGTCAGAAGATCAGTTCCTGAAACAGACTTGGAGGTTTTTTAAAACACGAACACTAAGCGTGATGTCAATCCTCCATGACTGTACTCGATACAGTGCTGTATAAGTGTGTGTGAGTTCAAGCACCTTTTATCATCAACAGTTTCGGGTTGTTTTCGTGTAGAACCTGATATAAGCCATAAGAAACGCATAAAACAAATGTTAAACGAATAATCCATAGATCGAAACTTCTCCTAGTCCTGATCATCGTGATGGTGGAAATATTAGCAAGTATGTCCTGTAACTAATTAACTTTTTTATTTTCATTTCCTTTTCCTGAAGAGTAAAATTAGTTCAGAATTTGCATCGGATGAGATATGATCTGTTACAGAAACGTGAAGCATGCGGTGTTTTCCATAAAACCTAGCAGCGCCGTCACGCATCTGACTCTTTTTGTGTCCCTGTTGTGTGTACCTTTTTTTTTTTTTTTACTTCCTGTTTTTCTTTTTTCCCCCCTCCACTTACTTTTTCTTTTTTGTCTTTGTTATATCCCTGTATTTTTAATTTTTAACATCTGCTATATTCCCCAAGTTGTTTAATTTATCAAGCTTTCCTCATTTAATTCTTTCTCTTTTTTCTTTCTTTCTCATGTCTTACTTTCCGTTTCTTACCCTTTTTAAGTTACTTCCTATTTTCCCAGTTTTTCATCCCTTTTGCTCTTTTTTTCTTTAATATCTTTTTTATTTCCTTCTTTCTTTCCCCTGCTTCCTGTCTTCCTGTCTTTTCCTGTCTTTCTCCTAATGTTATACAGCTTTCTGTTATTCCTTTCCATTTCTCACTTTCTCTGTTCTTTTCTCTTATATTTATTCTGTACATTCGTTTTTTCCCCGTATTTATATTCCTTCATATTGGACCTTTATTATTTTCATCAATCTTTTTCTTTTTCTCACACTCTGTTTTTCCCTTTTCCTTTTTCTTCTATCATATCTTCATTGTTTTTTCTGTACTTCTTTAGGTTTTTATTTATTCTTTATCCCTTAAACTTATCACTCATCACTCTTTTATGTTTTATTTGCCTCCACTTTCTTTTTTCTTCAGTTTTCCCTTCTTTCCGTTCTCTTTTTCCCTACTTCCTTTCCATCTTTTTTGTCACTTTCTTTCCTCAATTTTTTATAGATTATTGTCATTATTTACTTCAGCTTAGGAGTCTTTACTTTGTTCTTTATCCCTGTATTTTTATTTCATTTTTCTCCCCAGTGTGTTCTCATCTCTAGCTTGTTTAACTTATTCAGCTCTTTTATTTTTCTGCGTTCTTCTCTTCTCTTCTCTTCTCTTCTCTTCTCTTCTCTTCTATTCTATTCTATTCTCTTCTTCTGTCTCCTTTACCCTTTTTATTTTTCCTTCTTCTGCTTACTATCAGATCCTTCCTTTCTATGGTTAAGGTTTTTTCATTTATTTATTTATTATTATACCCAAGGATTATTATAGGATGTACAGTAGTCACCAGTGACCCTTCTTTCTTTCTCTCTCTCTCTTTCTGACTGAAATTGTCATGTCTGAATCATGTCTTGTGCAGATGATGTTACTGTTTCATATGAAACTTTCTCTTTTCTCTCTCTCTCTCTCTCTCTCTCTCTCTCTCTCTCTGTCTCCCTGTGTGTCTCTCAATCATCCCATCCACCTGGGTGAATGCTCCTGCACATCCCTGGTGATTTATAGAGACGTTTGGTATGAACATTATTTCATTCGATGATCACAGTGAGAGAAAAAGTGTCGATTGGCTTCAGTAGCTGCTGCAGCACCAAAACGCACGACGTTTGCCACAGATCCCTGTGACCTGTGTGTCATTTCTAATCCTCCCCCTCCCACCCACCCCAATGGGTCACCTAATGTTGTGTGTGTGTGTGTGTGTGTGTGTGTGTGTGTGTGTGTGTGTGTGTGTGTGTGTGTGTGTGTGTGTTAGCATTTGCATGCTCCTCTTCTGGGTAGAATTAGCTTCAATGCTGTATGCTGGGTGAATTAGTGCTTTAGCAGAGCTATTAGCATGGTTTGGTGTGTGAATTGCTAGCATCTTGATTAGCGCAGACGTTCTGATGTCTCTCTCTCTCTCTCTCTCTCTCTCTCTCTCTCTCTTGTTCTCTGCAGTCAAAGAGTTCTTAGCCAAAGCCAAAGAAGATTTCCTAAGGAAATGGGAATGTCCACCACAGGTGAGTGCTCTGCACACTCCCACAAACATACACACACACATGGGAGAGATTCAGTGACCACGGCAACTTCAAATTAATGATAAACACAGCAAATCCAGACGGCACTAAGCCTGTATTAAGCACCTGAAATGCACAGAAACATGGAGAGAGAGAGAGATGTTTTGTCCCTGAACAAGCCATTTGGTTTCCTTCCCTCTAGAGCACAACTTGTCTAGATGACTTCGACAGACTGAAGACGCTGGGCACGGGCAGCTTCGGGAGAGTCATGTTAGTAAAACACAAGGGGACAGAGCAGTTCTACGCCATGAAGATTCTGGACAAACAGAAGGTTTGTGTAACCGTGCATGTCCTGATCAGGCCCAGGCGTTTCAGCGCCGTTTATTTGCTTATGTCTTTGTACTTTCTTGATTTAAATCCTTAGTTACGGTTAGTTGTTTGCTTATTTATTTGTTTACTAATTCAGTTTGTTTAGGCCCCTGCTTACTTTGCTTAGGTAACCTGTCGCAACCGCTTCCTGCTTGGGTCACTGGCTGCTACATTACATGGGTACATGTGTAATTATTTGTGGGGTTACTCATTTGTTTGTCCATTTAGTTGCTTATTTGTTTGTTTAGTAATTGGATCCCTTCTTAATAGGATCTAAACAAACTAAATTAGTCTATCTGTCTGTCTCTCTATCCATCGGTCTGTCTATCYGTCTGTCTTTGTCTGTCTGTCTATCCGTCTCTGGCTATCCATTTGTCTGTCCATCTGTCTATCCGTATATTCGTCTCTGTCTATCCGCCTGTCTGTCCATCTGTCTAATCTTTGTCTATCCGTCTGTCCGTCCGTCTGTCTATCTGTTTTTACCATATATCCGTCTCTGTCCGTTCGCCGGGCTGTCCTCCTGTCTGTCTGTCTTTGTCTATCAATCTATCTGTCTGTCCATCTGTCTATCCGTATATCCGTCTCTGTCTGTCCATCTGTATATTCGTCTTTGTCTATCTATCTGTCTGTCTGTCTGTCCGTCTATCCATATATCCGTCTCCGTCCGCCTGTCTGTCCGTTCGCCGGGCTGTCCTCCTGTCTGTCTGTCTTTGTCTATCCATCTATCTATCTGTCTGTCCGTCTCCGTCTGTCTAGCTGTACATTCGTCTCTGTTTATCTGCCTGTCTGTCCATTTGTCTAGTCTTTGTCTATCCATCTAACTGTCTGTCCATCTGTCCATCTGTCTGTCTGACTATCCATCTCTGTCCATCTGTCSGTCCGTTTGTCATGTCTATCCGATGTCTATCCTGTCTGTCTAGCCGCCTGTCTGTTCGTCCATCTGTCTGTCCGTTTGTCTGACTTTCTCTATCCGTCTGTCCATCCATYTATCCGTCTGTCCATCTGTCAATCCGTGTCTATCCATCTATCCGTCCGTCTGTCCGTCTGTCTATCTATCTGTCAAACTAATGTAGTTTGTTTAGATCCCTGTTTACTTTGTTTGGGTGACCATCTGCTTGGTTACTTATTTGTTTACTCATTTAGCTGGTTCAATTACATAAATATTTTTTATTTAAATGTTTGAATAMTTAGCTGCCCGGTTCTTTAGTTGCTTTCTTATTTAGCTGCTCAGTTCCATCGTTATAGTTAGTTGCATCATTACTTACTTAATAACTTACTTAAGAACTCTGTGACCTTTTCCCCCAGCGCTTATATAATAAATGTGTTACTGTAGTTTTTATTCAGMACCAGTASACRGTGTTGCAGATCCTATTTTAACAAATGTCTTCAAWTGTGGTGATGGATTGTATATYGTATTTCCCACYCGYAGTATTTATACACACAGATGTGAGGTTCATGTCTCATTCACTCCTGTTGTAACTGCTSATGGCTCGTGGTGTGTGTTTGTGTTGTGGTGGTGTGTGTGTCTTTGCAGGTGGTAAAATTGAAGCAAATAGAACACACGCTAAATGAGAAGAGAATACTACAGGCGGTCTCGTTCCCTTTCCTCGTCAGACTGGAATAYGCCTTCAAGGTGCCGTCTCGGTTTTCCTCCTGCTTTCTCCAATGCTGATTCACCGCGTGTGAGAAACTGAACGTTTATGTGTTGTTTTGTTTGTTTGTTTTTTCCCCATTATTTTAGGATAATTCCAATCTGTACATGGTGATGGAGTATGTACCGGGTGGCGAGATGTTCTCACATCTAAGAAGAATCGGGAGGTTCAGGTGTGTGAATGACTTTATATTTCATTCAGCAGAAATATCATCACAAGTCCCGGTTTGACTTGAAAGCTGCTCATCTATGCACCTTTATATGAAAATGATCCACTAACTTTCTTGATATTTAAACTGTTCATGCATGTTGAACAGCATGTGCAATGAAACAGCAAAAACATCCAGTTAGTAGCTTTAAACTACTCAAACACTCATCTGAAGTTCAACAGGATTTGAGTTCAACAAGTTTTATTTTTTTAATCCCTTCACAGTGAACCACATGCACGGTTTTACGCGGCGCAGATAGTCCTCACCTTCGAGTACCTCCACTCTCTAGACCTCATTTACAGAGACCTGAAGCCTGAGAACCTTCTCATCGATCAGCACGGCTACATACAGGTAACAAGCTACAAGCCTTTTTTTCTTTTTCTTCATCTTTGGTATTTTGATAATAATATGTCCCCATCAGGGGGCGCTGTTCCTACAGTTGTACTGTAAGTCGACTTGATTACGGTTGCATATTACTATTAACACGCAGGTACCAAAGTATCCACAAGTAGTGTCATGCATGAAAGACATGAAATCTTGTGGTGGTGTAAATAAGATGTTTGATGTTTCCTTACATTTCCAATCCATTTAGTGCTTCTAATGTTTTGATTGCAGCCAAAATAAGAATAAAATAACCTCAGGGCAYAACAATAGCACAAAAAACCCTCAAGATTTTATTCAATTAAATTGAATAAAGTCATTAATCTGAAGTCGTCAATACAGAATTTAATATAAGGGAATAAAGTAATTGGGTTCAGCTTTATATTTTGTTTAGGATATTAGAATTCATTTAAGAATTTGCTCATTCATGCTTCTGGTTGATGTTACAGTGGTTTAATGGTTTACATGTCATCTTAYACCTCCAAAAGTCTTACAAAAGTGTACTTCTGGCCAAGGCAATGTTATAATGTGATGTTTATTTCTAATGTGATATTTATCCCTTACATTATAACATAATATTATATTGGTTCGAATAAATCAGTTTAATGTTTGATATGTATTTGCTATGAAATGGCTTGGGAAGCTGATATGCAATAAATCAATAAATCCTAATACAAACAAACCTACACCTCCAGGGTTGGGGGTTCAAATCTTTATGGACTTTGTGTGTACTTCCAGTGCATTACTGGATTTCCTCCCACCAAAAAAAAAAGAAAAAAAAAAGAGATGTCGTGTAGGCTGATTGGTGGTCTTATTGTGTGTGCCTATGGTCTTTAATGGGGCGGCATCCTACCCTTGAAAGTATTGAAAATGAACGGATAAATTGATCTGGTCAGTCATGAATACAGCTAGTCCCCGATTTTACGAATGGACTGAGGTTCTATGAACAAATGGCAGACGTAGCTCACGTGTATTGTAGAAAAATAGACAATGCAGTGCCCCAGGTACTGATATTTAATATTATATGCAATATTTTCAGTGTGTAACTGGATGTATAAATGTCTAAAGTCCGGTATATTGTATGTGTTTGCGGGAGAAATGAGTCGGCCTCATCGGTTTCAGTGAATCAGTCCGGGAGCACGATGATGGAAAATGTCTGTCCTGTAAACCTGCCATGATGGTGAATAATCATAATTTCAGAAAATCCTCAACAAAACAGAGTTCACAGTCCAATACAGTTCTGAAACAAAATGGCGTCCGGGATTCCCGTCRMAATTTAAAGTTGCATAGACAACACTGTTACATTTTGTGAGATTTATTTCTTTRGGCACGGTTGTATTTTTTTTTTGGCCAAGTGTGGCTAAAGGGGACAGATTTACCCAAGTGGATTGGTATGATTTATATTGTATATTCGTGTCAAAGGCGTATAAGACTTAAGAACAAATCAGACCTGCAAACCTGCTCCAGGAATGGAAGTCGTTCATAAGTCAGGGAGTAACTGTATGTAACAGAAATCTTGTGCATCACAGGTGACTGACTTCGGTTTCGCGAAACGAGTGAAGGGCCGAACCTGGACGTTGTGTGGAACCCCGGAGTACCTGGCGCCGGAGATCATCCTGAGCAAGGTGAGGCGTGGAACTGTGTTTAGCATCATAAATTTAGCTTCCAAACACAAAATGTATTTCTCGATTTTAAAGCTATGCTAAAAAAAAAAAAAAAAGTCTCCACTCGACCAGTTTACATCTGATTTCCCGTAAGTAAGATGTCTTTCTTTTACTTTGTGCTTACTCCTGCTCCAGCTGTCCATTCAGTTCGGTTTTCTTTCTTGCCTCTCTTTTATATTTATACATGTACTGTACTGTTTCTATCTACAAGGAAGCGGGCTCGTATTCCAAAACACTTGTAAAACAAATAGAATTTTCCCATAAGAAATAATGAAAACCCAAATTATTTGTTCTACAGCCCAAAACAATAAATACATAAAAATAATTAATAGAATATATAAGGTAAAAATAAAACAAATTAACCTGCATTGAACATAAAAAAAGTAAAAATAAATCCAGAGTGTTTCCGTTTGTGCGCGCAGGTGCCGTGTATTTGTATGTATATGTGTGTGTGTGTGTGTGTGTGTGTGTGTGTGTGTGGAATTAGCCCCTCACCTTGTCTTAAAACTCCTCTTCCCTCCCCCCATCTCGCTTTTTAAGTTTCACAACTAACACACACAACGCAAACACTGTTTTAACGGGTAAAAAAAGAAATCTCTCTAATGATACTTGCGTGAGCGCATACTAACGGAATCACTGCTGTAAAGTAAAAAATAACAAATAACAAATGAACCAGCACCTTACCTTTGAAAAGAATCGCGGCAGACCTGAGTTTTCTGTGTAAAGAAAGCGTGTGTCTGAAGAGTGTGTGTGTGTGTGTGTGTGTGTGTGTGTGTGTGTGTCTGTGTGTGTGTGTCGGTGTCAAATTAAGCACGCACACACACATAGGAGGGAGAGGGAGACGTTGATTATACTAGTAAGACCCAGCAAGGGAGACGATTACCCATAATTCCGCAGCGCAAGAGAGAGAAACATCATTGGCTCAGTTGTGATCACTTGATACTCGGCACTCGTAAACTAATACTTGCTCGGTTTCTAATTCAAAATGTATTAAAAATCTTTGCTCGTCTTGCGGAACACTCATAAACCACGTTACTCGCAATCCGAGGTTCCACTGTATTTGTGTATATATATATATATATATATATATATATATAAGTGAGTAGCAATAGTAGTACTAGTAATAATATGTTATATTGTTGTGTGAGCTTGATGTGCTCTATCTTCTGTGCAGGGCTACAACAAGGCTGTGGACTGGTGGGCGCTGGGAGTGCTCATATACGAAATGGCTGCAGGTTACCCACCGTTCTTCGCTGACCAGCCCATTCAGATCTACGAGAAGATCGTGTCTGGAAAGGTAGGAACAGATCACACTGTGTGTAGCGCTGACTCGCATGCTAGAAKTGCTAGTTAAGCCTGCCACTGCAGTTCATGATACAGATAAGGTAGTGCTACAGGTTCACGCACAACTGAATAAATCACGTTATCTTAAAMGGTTATAATAATAATGTTCACACAGCATGGGCAGGTTGTTTCTGATTGTAGTAGTAGTTTAAATAAAGTTCTTTAACTACAAGGTGATTTTAGTTTCTCGAGGAGTTCAGTAAAGAGTGTGTCTTGGTGATTCAGACAAGCAGAGGCATTCAGACACAGGGACAGTCAACCACAAAGATAGATCTAGAAACAGAGACAGACTGTTTCAGAAAGCGATTCAGACGAGCAGAGTCGCACATAAAGATGGATCCAGACAGAGAGACGGACAGATTCAGACAGACGTAATCAGAACCAAAGACAGATTTAGACACGGGGACGGACAAACGGACGTAATAGTCAAACATGAAGACAAATCCAGACACAGAGACAGAAACTAGTAGATTTGGACAGACGGGCATGTCCGTACACACAGACGATTTTAGACCTTCCCAATTTAGACAGACAGACATATTCTGCCACACAGACAGATTTAGACCCCGACAGAAGGACGTCTTTGGACTGGTTTTAGAGAGAGACAGACCAGTTCAGACAGATAGACACAGTCAAACATAAGTCAGATGCAGTACAGACAGGCAAGATAGGACTAGATTCATAGCTTCACCTGATGTGAGTATAGAATAACAGCAGAGGGACGGTGTCTCTGTGATTACTGCCGTCTCGTCATCTGTAGGTACGATTCCCGTCTCACTTCAGTTCAGACCTGAAGGACCTGCTGAGAAACCTGCTTCAGGTCGACCTGACGAAACGGTACGGCAACCTCAAGAACGGCGTCAACGACATCAAAAACCACAAGTGGTTCGCCACGACAGACTGGATCGCCATCTACGAGAGAAAGGTGGGATGACRTCGTCAGTGACATGATGGATACAGCGCGTATGACGGTGCATCAGACTCACTGTGTGTGTTTGTGTTTTTTTTTTTTTTTTCATTTCCGTTTTGCCTCTACAGGTGGAAGCTCCGTTTATTCCAAAATGCAGAGGTCCAGGGGACACTAGTAACTTCGACGACTACGAGGAGGAGGACATCCGCGTGTCCGTTACAGAAAAATGCGCAAAGGAGTTTGCAGAGTTTTAGTCCGGACACATCAGAGCTATACGTATACGTGTATATACGTATATGTATTTATCACTATAAATACATATATATGTATATATATATATGAGTGTGTGTGACTGTGTGCGCATGAATGCGTGTGCGAGCGTGTGTATAAAACCTCACAGCAAACGAAACAAGGGGATCTTTGCACTCTAAAGACACAGGGACGGCGAGGAGACCACACCCCCACCACCACCTCCGAGTTACTGCATAGCTCCTTCATTCCGTCTGGTTCACCAAGAGGCCAAGCGCTTAACACCTTACATCAGACTCTTCACTCACTCATATATATTTATATATATATATATTTATAGATATATATCTACATACACATAACCCACTTTATTTTCATCTTTCTGTTTGATAAGTGTCTCGGGTGTTGTTTTCCCCCGCTGTTTTAAAGGTGAGAAGGTTTTCAGCAGTGTTCAGGACGAGGATTTTAATCGCCATATATGTCGAGTGCCAGTTTATTCGGTCACCCTGCCGTATGGGTGGATTCCTGACTGCAGCCCCTCTGTCGCCTAGYCGTGTCATAATGTAGTCCAACTCAAGTGTTCAAAATCTGAGCRCACACTCACCACCAGGAGGCCTGCTCAGAACGGGGATATAAATTTTGTTTGAAAAGTGTGAATCAATCTCTTGTGGGTTGATTCCATTAATTGAATTGATGAATCAGTTTTAAAAAAAATTMGTTGGGATGCTAAAAAGTGTAAAATTGGACAGATTACTTAAAAAATATACTAGAGCTTATAGGAAAAGAGAAATCGATGGCAWCTTCTACRTTCATTTCGTGCGAGTATCGCTGCTGCTGCTTCTTTTGGTGCTTGGTTGATTACCGCCGTCTACTGGAGGGGACTGGAGTGTGGAGCAGAGAAAATAATATATAATTGCTTTGTATGACACATGACACTTCAGTGTTTATTAGATCCTTTTAGTTTTATATACCGGACATCCTCCCTGACGCAAACCCCTCCCCTTGTCTCAGGACTGGTACCAGGTATGACCTGCTTCCCTACATTTACATTTAGACATTTTGCAGACGCTCCTATCTAGAGCGACTTGTAGAAGTCCAGTGATTGGGGTTTGTGGTTTGACTGGAAATCACACTGATCCAGCAATTTTAATCATTCACAACTTGTAAGAAATATCGCTGCATGAATCAAATCAACAGTCTGTCCAAGATTCACTCTARCATCTTTCTAACTCTAAGTTAAATCTGTTCCTTGCAGGTTGGCAAAGTCGGGGTAAACAAATCAACAAATCCAAACAACTGGAACGAGTGATTTTCATTCAGCTCGATTGTCAAAAATTTAGTTCCCCATTTTACTTCAGCGACCTTACAAGACCAACCGCAGYAACACAAGATCAAAGTTCACACAGACTCAGGACCGCTCGGGCACAACTAGATTTCTTTGCTACGATAAACTTTCTCCAAAGTGCCCTGTTCCTCTCGGAAATTATTTTTCCTATCAATAGTTTTTACTACATTACTATCCACTTGTATAAATTACACAGACATGAAGAGAGTAYTGGTTTCACCTGATATAGTCTCGTCGTGTTTCTCTGCACACCTTTGCATGCTGCTCTTAATCTTGTACCACATCTGTTACTATTATTATTATTTTTATTATAGTTCATTTCCTATGTTTTTAGAGGATGTAGTAATGTAGYAAACGTGATGCCTCTGCCACTAGGTGGGATTTCGCTTTATCCATGGGTCTGAGATTCTYGTTTGCACGATATCTCAAAAACAAGTTACTGAACGTTTGCAGGATTTTTAAGGAATTATCATGTTAAACTGGCGATGAAGATTAAACAGGGTCAAGGTCACAGCAAGGTCAAAAGTCTGATTTTTTTTTTTTTCATTAGCATCTAATTTTATTTCAAAGTTATATAGCGGAGTCATCCTCATCCATACTGTTGCTGTCGAGTTACAAACAAATATATGTATTTTGAGACAGAATTGAACTGGATTTWGTTTGTTTTAGGGGTCTAGTTCATGACTTCAGCAGTAAAAAGGTTGGCAGTGTTGGAATTTTGAATTTATAACTTTTTCTGCAGTAGACCAAAAACTTTAAACACTGAGCCCGAGCCGAAGCATATTATTGTTTATGGCGGTACAAGATTCAGAACCGTGTCGCTGATGGACCTCAGAATGAACGGTCACTGACAAAATCTGAGCTTCTGAGGTGGCCATTGTGATGGGGGATGAGTGGGTGGATGGGCACATGGAGATATGGAAGGGTTGACGGACAGACGGATGGATCGGTGGCTTTGGATTGATTAGTTCTGTGGATGGATAGGTGGTGGGTGTTCTGGGTAGTTCAATGGGTCAATTAGTGCGAATATGGGTGGATGAAATAGGGATGATATCAACAGATGTGCTGCAGTCAGTAATGATCTCCTGTACTAAATAARTACACTGAGCTGCACGGCGGGCGAGCGTATTTAACCGGCACGCTGCTCAAACTTGATGCCAGTTGTGATGATGGCAGTGTCATGTAGCTACGATTTGAAGGATACATGTTGAGTTTTTGTCTGTTACATTGTTACATGCTTTGTGTCAAATTTTTTTTTTTTTTTTTCAATTCTGAGTAACGGCAGCAGTTAATCTTACCTCAGACTTAACCTCTGTCCACTTTTTTTTTTTTAATTTAGCAACCCCTCAGCTTGCAGAGGTGCTGTTTCTTTTCTTTATTTTGTGCACATTTAATTATTATGAAAGGGTTTCTATTTCAGCCAGTGTTAAAAGCATGACCAAAACGACTGAGCTGTGGGTGTAGAAGGTTTTATCCATCATGACGGAGCCCACATATCTTCAGTCTATGAGTTGAGTGTTACAATGACCCTTTTTTATTTTTCAATCCAMACATGACAGGCTTGTCCTGGATTTTTAGTTTGCTATACTGTTGCATTTATGTATTATTTTGCAGCTTTGATGTATCTCCACTGATGAAAAGGTTATTATCTTATTATACCCTGGTACATGTTTATAATTTGGCTCAGAACACTGAGAAAGTACTGTACATTTTCAGTCAATG
>QMIH01000440.1:375534-426168 GCA_003987875.1 Clarias batrachus | reverse complement strand
CGTGGTTATACTGTAGCATTACACTAGAAACAGGCTTGCTTGCATACATGCTGAAATAATCATGCACTATCCTTGTTCTAGAAAATGGCTCTCTTCCACTCACCACCTCACTGAAACCAGARCAAAATTTGCCTGATAATGGTAATTACTGCCTATTGTAGGGAATGATAGGAATGAAGTTCTTTGATGAGTGTTTATGGAATAATTATATATATACCTATTAATATCTGCTGGTATGTGCTGTATTACATGAAGTAGATATAAGATGTCCTGGTAAAATGACAAGTTTTGTGAAAATCAAAATATGAAACTAAGATAAATCATGTCAGATTTAAAAAAAAAACTTTAACATGAAAATCAATTGTATTGTTATTATTATTATTATTATTATTATTATTATTATTATTATTGTTGTTGTTTTTATTATGATTATTTTCTTTATTGTTAATCATTTATTGAAGTATTTATGTATTCATTTATTTTACTTTTTGGAAGGGTAAAATATGAAACATTCATGTAAACCCTCTTATTTGGGATGTGACTGTTATTAGGAAAATTATAATCAGATTCAAGCTAAGTATTAGTTCGTATACCCCTGTCAATTTATGTCACTGAAACAACTAAATAAATTTTGTTCCTCATGGGTAAATGCTGCCAAGTTCCATATGATCTTATTGTTTAAATTTATCACTATGCATTAGCATACAAAATATCACAAGTCCTTATCACAGGACTTGTGATAAAATTTCTGGTGAATGAAACCACAAAATATGTCATCATTTACAGATGACTTTAGGCACAGTAATGACACTCTTAGCTGCAATAACACATATGAATTGGTGCAAACGTTTTAAAGACCCCAGTATGACCATGAATAATGATCTCGGCTGAGGCGGCTCAGGGCCCACTGCATTTGCTCCAGTAAACATACAGTGAGTTAAACACATGATCCTTGAAAATCAATGAGTAACTTGTCGCAAACTTGTGGAAGAGATGCATTTGTCTGTGGGCACTGTACAATCATTCACCAGCACCACTTGCACGTTACAGGAACTCTGTTGTGAATTATTGTCACATCCCCTGTACAGTCCTGGACTAACTCCCAGCCACTTCCACATGTTTGGGCCATTAAAGGAGTTCCTGGGAGGCTGGCGTTTCAGACAGGAGACAAATAGTCCGATCATGACTCAAGGAGGGGATTATATAGAGAAATAAAGAGCGTTTTTTAATTTCACATAACTCTGTTTTGTTTTTCTGGACGTGCAAAAAGTCCCGATGTGACTTGAATGCAATTTATAATTCTCAAGGCATAGGTATTAGATAAATATCATGGATATATATCTAATATCCATCAAGGCCGTCAACAAGTTCAGGTCATGTGACAGGAAGTTCTCATATACTTTATATATATTACTGATATGAAGTACAAAGATTAGACAGAAGATATCGTTGTGAAAATTCTGTTTAAGTATTAAACTAAAATTACTTTAAAAACAGTTTTAAAATTACTTTAAAAACAGTTTTAAAATTACTTTAAAAACAGTCATTGTTTGGGCATCTACTAGCCATATGAAGATGAAAAGGAACTCCATGACCAAATCAACCAGGCCATAGCTTTACCAAAAGAAGATAAAGCTAAATCTAACCAAAGATCTTTGAGATGACGCGAAGTGGATTGTGTACATGGAGAAAATATTACCATGTATTGATACGATGTGTTAATTTTATAGAGCCAAAAAGAATAAGTTGTGTAAAAAAAAAATGATATTAAATAATTTAAAGTGTTTCACAACGTATTGGTTTAGGCAGGTTTACAGTTCCACACCCAGGCTACTGTTATGAAATTATTTATTTTAATTTTCCCCTAAAAAATTTCATGATTTTATTTCGATTAATGTTTAATGGCTACAATTACATATTAAATGTACAAAAGTGTGGGACCAGATGGATTTATCTTAGTTTCATTTGGTTTTACATTACCTGCACAAAACCTGACATTTTAACAGGTGGATTTAGATTTTTTAGAGACACTTTACATGTTGATAGGTTCATGTATTCTGCTTGTACTAGTACAAGTCAGTAACACATCAGGCTCACCCACTCACACCCCCACGCAACAACATTCATCAAACACAGCAGTGACTGTGACAGGTAACAACTTCCTATTCTAGGAAATTATAAGAATGATTTTAGATGATATGGGTTAATGGTATTATTATAGTTCCATACAAAACTATATGCTGTATTTAAAATACAATATGATCATATTCTCATGTATTTTTCATGTACTAGTAACAGTCAGTAACACAGCAGGCTCACCCACACACACCCACACACAACAACACTCATCAAGCGCAGCTGTGCCTGCGACAGGTAACAACTTCCTATCGTAAGGAATGATAAAAATGGCCTAGATGATATGTTTGTTGTACTGTGTTATTACAGTTCCATACAAACATTTACTGTGTCCTGCATTACATAAATGTTTATATACCCATGTATTGTGTTTGTAATGGTAACAGGCAGTCCCACATTAGGCTCACCCACAGGCAACCCCCAGCAAATAACAACAAGCAAAGCCATGACTAAGACAGATAAACGTCTTATTGTAGGAATGACAGGACTGAAGTTAGATTAGATGTGTTTCTTGTTGTGTGATTATAGGTCCATACAAGCCTTTACTATGTGCTTTATTATATGTTTATAAACGTATGTATTTTTCTTGTACTGGTAACAGACAGTAACACACCAGGCTCCCCCACAATCTACAAAACAAAACAGAACTTTACTATCTCCTGTATTACCTATAAAATCAGGTACTCATTTGTTCTGCTTGTACTGTAGCAAAAAAAAAAAATGACACATCAGGCCCACTCACAAACACCACCCCGCAACAAAACTCCACAAACACAACCGTGACTGTGAAAGGTAACAGCTTCTTCTAGTCGGGAATGACAGGAATAAATTTAGAACCTTTACTGCGCTGTATTACATATAAGTTTATATACTAATGTGTTTTGCTTGTACTGTAACAGACAATAAACCATCAGGTTTACTCTCAAACACCACTCTCCAACAACACCAAACAAATACAACTGTGAAGACAGGTAATATCCTTATCTTCTGGACAATGATGGTGAAKTGACTTATTATGTAATAAGTGGTTATGGCTTGATTATAGATATAAGATATGGCTAAMATATGTAGACACCAGTCCTACTTACTGAATTCAGTTGTTTGACCCACACCCAACYATTGCTACAAGCTCATAACATCAAACTCCTAGACACACACCCTCACAGACAAACACTGGTACTGGAATTGATGGATTTAATGTAAAACTCAGTGACTTTAAACACAGTACTTTTATAGGATCCCACCAGGGGCACAAGTCATTTCAATCAACTAATCAATCAATCAATCAACCAACCAATCAATCAATCAATCAATCAACCAATCAATCAATCAATCAATCAATCAATCAATCAATCAATCAATCAATCAATCAATCAATCAGTCAATCACACCAAGGGCCAGCTCTGGAATTTGATGAATCACACTTCACTCTTGCTTGTTGACCGGAACGAGGGATAATAGTCTAGGGTTGTTTTCTGGATTTGGGCCTCTTAGTTACAAATGCAACAATAAATTACAGATGGTCATTTTCTAGCACTGTTGCAGCTTGACCGTACTTTTTGTGCACAATGCGAGCTCCAAGAGCTCTTTGTCTGAGGAGTTTGGTGTGGAGGAACTCCAATGTCCTGGATATGACCTTAACCCTAATAAATTTTTTTCTTTGGACAAAAAAACTCCCATCACCACATTTGAAAATCATATAAAAACACCCGGCAGATGAATAAAAACTCTTAGAGAAAACAAACATACAAACAAAATGTTAGAAGTCCACATACTTTTGGCCACATAGTGTCCATATTCACGTTTGGTACTGTATGTGCTGCGTTACATATATGTTCATATACTTATCCACAGTTCTCATTCTAGCATCAGTCAGTAACACACCAGGCATTCCCACAAACACCACTGTGCATCAAAACAGTGCAACTTTAAATACAGCTTTGAATGAAGCAGGTGAATAACTTGAAGCAAATAAAGTTGTGTGATAAGGCTTGACGTATATACAGGTTTTGTGCGCTCTTTATTGTGTACATGTTGATATACTTATGTATCATGCTTATTCACGAAACAGGAAATACCACAGCAGGCATTCCCGCAACCACTCCCACCACTCCCACCTCCACCACGCAACAACACCTTAGTTCAAGCAATGACACACCTACAGCAGGTAATAATCACATTTGTGGAGGATAAATCTAGTGGAGCTACTTTACTTTTAGATTTTACTAGATGCTGTTTGTCAGCACAGATGTTACAGCCTTTACTGATTATACAATAATCATATTTTTTTTTATCTTGGAGATTGTAATAATTTTACTTGCTGTAGTGTTCAACCTGCTAATGATTTTTGATGATTTGCAGACACCTTCAACACAAACACCTCTGACTCCCCACTCACTAACTTCATCACAAAATCAACCTCACGCACACTCATGCCCACAACAACAGGTAACAGGATAATACTGGATCACTCACTCACTCACTCACTCACTCACTCACGCAGTTACACAGTCACTCATTCACTCACACACACGCACGCACGCACGCACGCACGCACGCACACACACACACACACACACACACACACACACACACACACTATTATTATTACAGTATTATAATTATAATAATTATATTATTATAATTTTCATATTACCTATCTAAAAATAGATACCATAATTTTGTCATTCTTTTCACTCCACAGATAAACCTACCTATTGTAAGTACCCATTAATTTAAAATCAAAAATTCTTCTACAGTAGTTGTGATCATACCACTGTTTTGTTCACCGGGATTATGAAAATATTTCTTTCTAGGCACCTATTCTTTCACGAAAAAAACTGATGGGATTGAAGTTGATATTGACACAAACAGATCTGCAGAAATTGTCAACGTTATATTTACAAGTGCAGAACCTCACATTACTACAGGACAAGGGAATTATTTCAAAATAAAAATGAAATCATTGAAGCCTTGCCAAGTGTACAATGTCCAAGTCACTGTTTCTTCTTCTTCTTGTGATCCCCAAAACGTCACATATACAGTTTTTAAAACTACTGAATTTGGTAAGTTAACACTCACTTTATGTTTCAAATATTAATGTTGATTTAACAATTTTCACAATTCATTTGAGCCAAACTGGATCTTTATAAACGCTTTTCGTTGTTAATTAAACTTTTTGGCTGTTAATTTGACACATGGAATTTTTGTTGTGTACTAATTACAAATACTAATTCCTATAATAATAATAACAATAATAATAATAATAATAATAATAATAATAATGAAGTAACACTTGAGTGGCTACAATGTTGTAAGAAATTATTTTTCACAGCTTATTTGTTCTTATCCTTTTGGAAATTATTCAGATTTTACCCATAACGTGAGCACCCAAAATAAGACCCATGGTAAAGTGTGTTTTTACACTGAATGGGATTGGGAAAATTGTGTTCAGATTGATCAAAGTAACTCCTGCACCAACCATGATGTGACCCTCTGCAACAAATCTTTACCCTTCCAATTTCCCCCAGGTATATATAGCACTTCTTAACTTGGTACATTTTTTTTTTTTAACGTGTGTGTGTGTGTGTGTGTGTGTGTGTGTGTGTGTGTGTGTGTGTGTGTGTGTGTGTGTGTGTGTGTGTGTGTGTGTGTGTGTGTGTGTTTTAGGCATTATACAGGCTAATGCATATTTATTATACAAACTATGTGTAGTATGGTTAAGAAAGTAGAACATTTAAAAGTCATGCAAATTATGGACAGTTCCTAATTAAAAATATTATCAAAAATGCCATTAATAAATACATTTAGCAAGTATTGTATAAATATCACATAACTCTTTATAATTTGCACACCCACATTGACAAAGGCTTAAACAGAGTTTTGTGCATACACAGTATATAGAAGAATGATTCTTGCAAATTAATTCCTAAATTTATTCTGTTGCAGTAAAGCCTGTTATTAATCATACAAATGAGTATCCCACAAAATTGTCCTGGGTCAATCAGCCTTCAGAATGCAGAAACAACTTAACATATAGCTGCACAGGTAAGCACTGAACTTCTTACTGAAAACTTACTGAAATTCTTATTGAATGCAACTGTACATTTTAATATGACTAACCTTTTTTAATGATGTAATGCATAATAAATAAGTTTATGACAATAATCTTTATTCTTTGTAAACTTTAATTCAGGAGACCATGTCAAAGTACCATTGAGTGTCACAGAAAATCTGAAACCATATAATGATTATAAATGCATTGGTGAATATAATTATGATAATGGAACTATTGAAAGTGCACCCTTCAACGTTATGATTGAGTGCGGTAAGTTGGTAATTTATCTGACTATCACACCCCATGAAGACATGCTGTTTCCTAAAACACTTGCAGGTGACAGTGTATTGACCAAGGAACATCACACTGACACCTACAGTACACTCTAATGAGACAGAAATTTAGTTGATAGGCACAAACCAAATGGCCACAAGTTTTATTTCACTAAGTAGAATTTTCCAGAGTAACAATATAGAATCATTTTTAAATGACTAAATAAATCTAAATATTCAGACTAGTTGAATGTTGCAAGTTTTGTTGTATTAGTCAAGAATTTGAAAGTTTTACTGTATTCCTGTTTTAAGTGTCATTTGAATCATAAAAAAATACACAGAAAGTGAATGCAAACAATAATAAACAGACATTAAATAGACTTTAACAGTACAAAACAATGCAAAGACAAGTAGTTTGCCATTGTCTCGATTTCAAAAAATTTTGTATGCAGTGAGAACCTCATCATTCAGTATGATGACACTAAGGTGATATCACTACATATCACTTGTGTCAGCAAAGAGTATTAGGACAGATATGTAAGAAATGTCAATGTCTAATGCATAAAGTGGGAAAGGAAGTGCCTGTATTTGCCATTTAGGGCATGCTTGTATACTGTAAGTGTTCAAGGATTTAGGGAACCACAAGGCAATTTTTACAAACTGCAGTATGACATCTTTAATGTGATATAAAAACTAGCAAAAGTGAAGCTGGAAATGTTTTAGGTAAAACAATTTAAAAAGAAACTCTGTAATATAGCACTCAGGGTTTAATTTAATTAAAATAAAACAAACCAAGCCAATTGTGAGGGGGAATCCTGTGTACACCCTCTTTTAATCATTATTCAGGTTTTGGATACCTTAGATTAAATTAACAATAAAAGTAATTATAATTAAATAATACAGCATCTTATATCAGTAGAAACAGAATTAGAAACATCATTTGACTATTCAAAATAAATTACAAATATTTTATCCAGGAAGAAAAATTTAAATAAAGCAATTTTGTTCATGTGCCAACTACTCTTTTTGTTACAGTTTTGAATAACTACACTAGTTTCAGTGTAACTGAAAGAAACATACATGTAGACTGGAAATTATCTAGCCCAAACTGCCCAAACATTACTAAAGACTTCACGTGGGAATTAACCTGCACTGATCCACCTAACAAATCAGGTAAAAAAAAAAAAATCTTATATAATATAAAAATAATTATTTTATATTATATAATAAAATTCTCTTTGTATTGCTTTTCAATTCCATTTTAAATTAATAACATTTTATGTTAATAATTTTTTTATTATTTCTGAGTCATCAGTTATTCATAATACATTTTTGTCATTCTAGGGACGTGTAGTAAGGACTTCTGCGATGTTTCTGTATCGTTTGCCTATACTAAATATGCATGTAGTTTGTCCACAAAATATGAAAATGCAAAAAAAACATTCCCTGTAATTTCCATTAATGGAAGAACCTCATCTGCAGGTAAGTAAGGCAAACATTTTCACATCTTATGTAATTGTTAAAATATAATAAGTAACCAAGACCATATTCCTCTTTAAAACTAACAGTAAAAAACAGAATACTCATAATTATACCCTTACAATACTGGTTTATTCATAGAGAAAATATCCAAATTCCTTCCTCTCTTCCGCTTTTGATTTGAAGATTGTAACAAATAACAAAAATTAACTAAAAGACTTAAGAATCTGAAGCAAGCCACAACACATTCAAGCAAAGCTGATAAAAAAAATTATACCACAATGACCACAAAAATGGCTGTTAATAAATTTAAAATGCAAATTATTTATAATATAATACAAATATAAGTACATTTTATTAAAATGTATTATTATTATTAGTTACCTGTATTTTAAATATATAGTATACTTGTTGTACTGTATATCAATGTATATCACCATGTACTGTATTGTATATGGTATAGAAAAACCCTCTCACAAGTACTGTAGGTTATATAGAAATAGTCACAGATAACGGATCTTGTCATAAAAGAGGACCGCAGGTTATTTGCCTTTGGAAAGCAACATCCTCATGATATGGTCATTTAGCTTTGACCAAAACTCTGGGCCATGACTTATCTCCATAAATGCAACAGTATGTTTCACTTTCAGTATGTCTCATTTACTTTATGAAGGACTGTAAAGTATATACCATATACAGTACAGTATATGAACACTCTTTATTAAGTAATGAGACAAAGCCTATATAACATTTAAGAGACAAAAATATAACTTATTTCTTCCAAATATTGATATTGCCAAAGTTAATATCACCAAAGGAATTTTTATACAAAATAGTATACAACACTAAAGAATAAACATTTATGTTTTTTTTATTAAGTGAGAGCAAAAAGGAATTTTAGGATTATTAACCTAATTTATCTTATTTCTTCATAGAACCCGAAGGGAAGGGGACAGTTGATGAATTTGGTAATAATGGTTTCAAAGTGCACTATAAAATTGAAAGATGGAATGGAGATGATGGAAACGTCTTTGTATTCCTCAATAATACTCATCACAATGTTGAAAAAAGTTGTAAAAATGTGAAAACAGACTGTGCCCTTACGATTGAAGACCTCTACTACTTAACAACATATAATATTACGGTATTTATATTGACATTTGATCACACTTTAGTAGCTCACTGTTTGCAGCTTTTTCTCCTGTAGGGGAGGGTGGGGCACAACCTAATTAATAGTTTTGCTAAATCATTTAACAAATGTTTATGATAGAATAACCATGACATTTTTGTAAACAACATGTTTAGTAACATTCTTCTCAGTCTTCTTCACTCTCCTTAAATTTTTGCCCTTTAAGAGCACAGTGTATGCACCCACCATATAAGAACCACAATAAATCAAAACTAATTCTGTGAATAAAAATAAATAAATAAACAAAACTCAGGAAATTAATTATTTTATTTTGAATGAGAACATTTTCCTGTTATTTATTTATTTTTATTTATTTTTTAATACAGTGAAGCCTTGGATTACAAACATAATTCGTTCCGGAAGTGGGCTCGTATTCCAAAAACCAAATAGACTTTTCCCATAAGAAATAATGAAAACTCAAATTATTCATTCTACAGCCCAAAACAATAAATACATACAAATAATTAATACAACATATAAAGTAAAAAAAAAAATAACCTGCACTTAACATAAAAAAAAGTAAAAAATAAATCCAGACAATTAAGTGTTTTCGTTTGTGCGTGCAGCCGCTGTGTATTTGTATGAGTGTGTGTGTGTGGAATTAGCCCCTCGTCTTAAACAGTAAAACACCTTCTCCCTCCCATACTTCGGTTATTAAGTTTCACAACTAACATGCACAATGCAAACACTGTTTTAACGGAAAAAAAAGAATTATCTCTAATGATACTCGCCTGAGCGCAGACTAACGGAATCACTGCTGTAAAGTAAAAAAAAAAAAAATGAACCAGCAGCTTACCTTTGAAAAGAGTCAGGACAGAGCTGAGTTTTCTGTGTAAATATAGCGGCTGTGCAGCCGGGGAGATCTGTGTGTGTGTGTGTGTGTGTGTTGGTGTCAAATTATGTGCACACACACACACACACATACAAAGTACACATGAGTAAGGTGTGTGTGTCGGTGTGTGTGTGTGTGTGTGTGTGTCGGTGTGTGTGGGGCACAGTGTCAAATTACGCGGTGCACACACAGAAGAGAGAGGGAGATGATGATTATACAAGCAGAGACAAGCACTAAGACGCAGCAGGGGAGATGATTACCCATAATTCCCGCAGCGCAAGAGACAAAAATCATTGGCTCAGTTGTGATCACTTGCCGCTCGGTGTCAAAATAAGAGTCGCATGCGTGATACATGATACTCAGCGCTCGTAAACTAATACTTGCTCGGTTTCCAATTAAAAATTTATTAAAAATCTTTGCTCAGTTTGCGAAACACTCGTAAACCACGTTACTCGCAATCCGAGGCTCCACTGTAAATGGTTAATTATAATAAAACCACATAACATGCAACCATGTTGAATGGAGTCAAGACAGTAGTGATTAAAGTTCAAACCTAAGTAACCTAAAAAAATGTTTAATGATAAAAGTCTCTGTTCTTGAGAACACAAGAAACATGGCTGCAGACTTTCATATTATATTACTGTATAATCAGTGCTTTGGAACTTTGGAAACCACTGCATTATTTTAATAGTGGACTTAATGATGTGTATTTACATAGGTGTTTGCTGAAAATAGACAAGGGAAGAGAAAAATATTCTATCAGGTGGATCGTCGCACTAAGTGTAAGGCCTACATGACCTGCATTGTTATAATCCAGATTATGTATATTATATTAACCTATCAATAACTGACTTAAAACTAATATTTAATATGTTTCAGACAATGATAAAGCTGTTCTTGGAATCCTGAGTTTTCTCATCATTATCACATCTCTTGCACTCCTGTTTGTCCTGTACAAAATCTACCTTTTAAAAAGAGAAAAATCAAGGTCTTTATCACAGATTTTTTCATAAACGCTTATATGTGTGACTTAATTAAAGTATAAAATGTACTGATTTTAAAAAACAATTTCTCTTATTCTATTTTTTTTTTTTGGCACAGTAGAAATGAGCAAGAACTGGATGATCTTCTTCCAACAAGTAAGTAATAACTCATCTAATCCTTTGTTTCTTGTTGGAATGTCTATATTTTTTATGTCTATATTATTGTGGAAATTTCCTTGACGTTGTTCTTCTCCTTGCAAGCTGCACTGCTCCAGGTGGAACCCATGAGTGCTGAAGCTCTGCTGGACGCTTACAAGAAGAAGAGGGCTGATGAGGGACGTCTGTTCATGGAAGAATTTCAGGTTACTCTGAACTATGATTTAATTCCATGATCATGTAAATCTGGATGGACTTAGTTTGCCTGACAGTGGTCTTTATGTTACACATGCAAAAGGTTTTAAAAAAATATATTTTAAGGCAAGCATATGATTTATAACTTGAAACAGAGCAAACAATAAAATTTATGGAATTTCTTTTTTCAGTATACTGTGTATGCTGTATCTATAATCTAAACAGAACATGAGTGTAGTTAAGTGTACAACTGTGGTTTTCTGAGCATCACTGGATGGCAGGTACAGTATAGAGATTGAGAATTGCCACAGATTAAAAAATGACAAGGAACACTGTAGTATCAAGTATCAGTGGGTCACCAGCATTACATACATAATGAATTTTCTATTTCTAGATACTAATCAAGTCAGTATGCCACAATACCATGTACAGTTTGTCACAATGTCATGACTAATGCGCTGATACAAAAAAATTTAATAAAATAATTAACTTGTTTGAAGTAATATTATACATTTTAACCTGGCAGTTAAAACATTTCCTATAATTCGATCAGAGTTAGTTAGCAAGTCTGACTATAAGGTGATTAATTGATATAACTAATCAGGACCCAGTACGAAACATTCCTGACTTACAGTATTTATTTAGTGTATGATGTTGTCGTTGGTCTTTCGGCTGCTCCTGGCAAGGGGTCGCCACAGCGGACCAACCGGTCCGCACATACAGTATAAGCTCGGCACAGCATACACTTGAATATTTACAGAATGTATTTTGCTTGTTTGCTTTCCATAGAGCATTCCACGTATTTTCTCCAACTACACAGTAAGAGAGGCCAAAAAGCCTGAAAACCAACCGAAGAATCGATATGTTGACATCCTCCCCTGTAAGTGCATTAAGGAACACAAATCAAACTGTATACTTTGATTACTTTTCCATCATAACGTAACCCAGGACGGCATGTTTACTTTCAGATGACTATAACCGTGTTCCTCTCTCTCACTCTGGAACTGATGACTACATCAACGCCAGTTTTATTGAGGTTGGACTATTTTTTTTTTTTTGGAAGTTTCAAAGTTAAATTTCTCTAAGAATAAAAAATCTAAATGAATTTTGCATTTCTTTGTTCAGGGTTACAAGGAATCCAACAAATACATTGCAGCCCAAGGTAAATGCTGCTGTTGTAACAATCAAATACAGTTAAAAAAAAAAAAAACATGAAATATTGTTGATGATGATGCAGACTGTTATTTTTATTGATTTATTTATTTATTTATTTATTTTTAATTAGTAATAATTAGTATTAATTATTTTAATCAAGGACCCAAGGAAGAGACAGTTGGAGAATTCTGGACAATGATCTGGGAGCAGAAGAGTTCGATCATTGTCATGGTAACCCGTTGTGAAGAAGGAAATAAGGTAATATTGTGTGTTAATATATTAGGAATTAGGCCTGAGATGACCACCTGTGTACTTGTTAAATCAAAACTTAAGTAGAAAACTTTCCTCACCAATAAGTACAGTGTCATAGGCGACTGATAAACACAACTTTGTCTACAAACTGAACTCCTGCTTCAGCACCACAGACAGTGACTAAAACTCTACTGACTCATGTCTACCTGACACGGTGAAGCAGTGAGATGGCAACACTAATCACTGCACAAACACTTTAGAATAGAGTGGCACTTAGAATAGAGTAACAGGACACTGTACATTATTAATTAATTTATTAATTTAAAAAGTTTAATTAATCCTTGTTTTGCGTCTCAGAACAAATGTGCTCAGTATTGGCCCTCACTGGATAGAGAAACAGAGATTTTCGACGATTTGGTTGTGAAAATTAAAGGAGAGGAAACCTGTCCGGATTACATCATCCGCCACCTGACCCTGATGAACGTAAGCAAATTCAGACTTGTTTTAATGTACAATTTATTTTCCATATTAATGATAAATTCAATTTCATGTTTAAATTACTGTACTGTATAGCCCACTCCAAATAGTGTAATGCTTCACTTTTTTCACATATTAAGATATATTCATGATTTAGGTGTACAAAAGTTAATTAGTGAGTATAAATTTTTTTCCTCCATTTTAGCGTAAAGAGAAATCAGCAGAACGAGAAGTCACTCACATCCAGTTCACCAGCTGGCCCGACCACGGTGTGCCCACTGATCCCGGCCTGCTCCTTAAACTCCGCCGCAGAGTCAATTCCTTCAAAAACTTCTTCAGCGGGCCGATCGTCACTCACTGCAGGTAATACAGGAGCTACTTTTGAATTATTACATTATTTATTCATAAATAAACACATTTTGTTAGATATGAACAATAAACATGGTCTATCATTCTACTTCAAATGCTGAACTCAAATGGTTTT
Source organism: Clarias batrachus (assembly GCA_003987875.1). Lineage (NCBI taxonomy): Eukaryota > Metazoa > Chordata > Actinopteri > Siluriformes > Clariidae > Clarias > Clarias batrachus. The sequence continues at coordinate 412,501 of QMIH01000440.1, read as the reverse complement.
TATTCTGCGCAGTGCCGGAGTTGGACGCACAGGGACCTACATCGGTATCGATGCCATGATCGAGAGTCTGGAGGCAGAAGGACGTGTGGACATTTATGGATATGTGGTGAAACTTCGCCGCCAAAGATGCCTCATGGTCCAAGTGGAGGTGAGACACATACAGTACAGTAGAGTCCTGCCATGGTCTGACTTCAGTTTATTATTTTATTGTGGTATAACACTTAACAATATGGGTACATTCATATTATTTAATACAGCAGAAAGTATTACGAAATAGTTAAGTCTATTAAACAATAACTAATTATAATTAAAATAAATATATATTATATATTATATATTATTATTTGATGTAATTTATTATATTATTGATATTGGTGCATTAATACACATTTATGAATACAATATTTAATTTTTGTTAGCAATTAAAAGCAATTATAGTAAAATGCTTACAGTTATTGCTGATAATAATAATAATAATAATAATAATAATAATCATCATCATCATCATCATCATCATCATCATAATTTTTTATAATAATAATAATTTGTATGTGTCCTAAAGAAATAGGAACTAAGTTAACAGCTTGTTGGTGTCGATTATACTTATTTGCAAAATGGACATTTGATTGATATTTATCTCATATAATATAATATAATAATGCTGCTTAAATATTTGCTTAAATACAATTAATAATTTAACACAAAAAAACATAAAAACAATCTGATGAAATTAAAAGGAATTAAGTAACAAATAACCAGATGTTTTAATGGTTTAGGTGTTAAATGCAATAATTAAGCAATATCACACAAAGGGATATCATCATCAACAGATTATGATTTGTTTGTTTATTTAACCAGTTATTTTAATCCATCAACTCATATCCTTCCACGACTGGAGGATCAAACTAACCGCAACTGACAGACAGATAGTTTAGTTAAAGGGTGAAAGAATCTTTCAAAAAAAATTATATGCAGCTAAAAAATAGGGAGAAGAAAACACGGAGATGGCCGACAGTCCTGAGAAACTTGTGATATTTACTTCATATTTCCACTTATTCCAACTAACTGTTATATGGCTGAATCCCACATAATGTAAAATGGACAGCTAGGGCACTATGTAGGGTTTACAATCCCTTGTTCCACAAGTGAAGTAATGCCTTTGATCAGGGGTTAACAGTTGTTAGAACACCTGAGACACCTGAGTGATACATGTAGTTAAAGTCCCAGTGCTGTTATGCTCTATATCACCACTTGTGTAATACTGTACCTCTCCTCCAATCAGATTACAGTACTTAGTCAGAACCACTTGTTGTATTATAACTAATATTAGTCAATAGTTATGCCTCTTATCCAACTTGGTGGACTTTTTACTTTTCCTGTTCTACATTATATGCGATACTTCTAAACTATTATTTTAAAACACACACAGCATGAACCATTTATCAATTCTTTTGACAAAAACATTTTCAATAATTTAATTAATAAACTATTACTTTAATTATTCCAATTAGTGTATGGTCAATATAATTGTATTTAATACATTGTGTAAATAAAAGGAGTGTGTGCCAGCAAACTCTTGGAAACCATTGAGTTATTTGAGTTTCTGCAGTGGATTTTCATTGAACTGTATAGATGATCATATTGGTTTACCAGATACTGTAGCTGGCAGAATAAGAGACTAATGTATCAGCTGTCATATAAATCAACCCTGACTAAATAAACCCCAATATCCACTACAGCCACAGTAAACTGACGCCTCGGGCTTTCAATGGGTCATCTAACTAACTGTTAGATGAGAGATGTACAGTATGTACTGTAGATGTGTGTGTAGATCTGACTGCTGTTTGAAGTTGATTAGATTTGATCAATACTGTATATTTAGGTGTAAATAGTAAATGTGCCCTGGTCTAATCTGAGGTGTGATGTATCCCAGGCCCAGTATGTGCTCATCCACACGGCGCTGATCGAGTACAGTCAGTTTGGCGAGACGGAAATGTCACTCTCAAACTTCCACTCGGAGGTCAACACACTCCGACAGAAAGACGGGAACGATCCGTCTTTGATAGAGATGGAGTTTCAGGTTTGTGCTTCCTCTCTTTCTTTATCTTAACCTTCAAATTACTAGTTATTATAAAAAAATTGTAATCACAGAGATATTGTACTTAATATAAAACTTCCAAACCTGTTATTACTGTATCTACTCATCTATTAACGTGCTGTACTCTATATAGATGGGGGTATATTTAAAACCTCCTGATTTAAATGGAGAGAGAGTGGTGTATCAAAAATTTAAAAAGAGCTGACATTATTTTTTTTTTCCAAATTTATGCACAAGATATTGTATTATATATTCTTTTGTGTTTTTCCCCCTAAAAAACATAAAGTACACAACACTTTTTGATAACTAGACTATGAGCATTTTTTATACGTGTTCTTCCTACTGCTTCAGCAATAATGTATAATAATACAGTACATTAACCATGTTTGCTCTGACCTTTGCATCAATGTTAACTTACTCAAGCCCCGACACTTTACATCATCCTAACATTCTCCTTTTTTCTTTTGCAGAAACTTCCCAAATTCAAAAACTACAGGTCGGCCAACACGGCGCGTTCTGAGGAGAACAAGAGTAAAAACCGCTCTTCTATCGTGCCATGTGAGCATTGAGCTTTGTTTTTAATCTATTTTATTGAAATACAGTACAGCCAGGTCCATAAATTTTGGAGCAATGATACCAAAAACAAAACGTGGTACGTGCTCCTGAATGGTTAATATGACACTTTTGTCAAAGTCTTTAACACAGGGGTCTCAAACTCAGTTCCTGCAGGGCCGCAGCCCCACAGAGTTTTGTTCCAACCATAATTAAAAACACCTGATCCAACTGAACAAGTCATTAAAGCTTATTTGAAAACTACATGGTATGTATGTTGGAGCAGGGTTGGAACAAAACTCTGTAGGGCTGCGGCCTCCAGGAACTGAGTTTGAGACCCCTGCTTTAAAGGTCTTGACTCACATCTCAATCTGTTGATAAACAAATGTCAAAATAAAATATTTTTTTAAATTTAAGTTATGCACCTCCAGGGTTCGGGTTCGATTCCCACCTCAGGAGTTTGTGCGTGGAGTTTGCATGTTCTCCCCGTGCTTGGTCAGTTTCCTCCGGTTTCCTCCCACAGTCCAAAGACATGCAGATTAGGATAATTGGCCTTCCCAAATTGCCCGTAGTGTGTGAATGATGACCACCAGGTTCCATCAGGGTTATAAAAGAGGAATAAATATAATGGTCACTATTGGTCTCCACGATCCCTTGTTGGACTACAGAGGTTCCTATGGATGGATGGATGTTTTCTATATTGTTATTTATATTTTACAAAATATTATACAAAGCAACGAAACCCATTCTGTAGACTATAAAACGTTTTTGTTTCCATTTCAGACGACTTTAACAGAGTCCCGATTAAAGTGAATGATGAAGCCAGCCATGACAGCGAGGCTGAGGATGAGGACGAATATTCCTCAGATGAAGAGGATGAAATCCCCACCAAATACATCAACGCCTCCTATGTGGATGTAAGTATCTCCCGACATACAGTACAAAGTTTAAAACATTTCCATGCATGCTCAGATGTATAATATCCGCTGTCCTTCAGGGATACTGGAGCTCGGGTAGCTTCATTGCCGCACAAGGACCAATGCCTGACACGGTTGTCGACTTCCTGCACATGCTTTACCAGAAGCGGGTTAAAACGGTGTTCATGCTCACTGACTGCACGGAGAATGAGAAAGTGAGTCTCATCACATCTGCATTAACTATGTAAGGTTCGAAAAGCTCCCATGATCATGACCCGTTTGTGTTTATGTGTCGATCTGTCAGGAGTTCTGCTCCCAGTACTGGAGTGATGAGAAGAAAACATTCGGTGAATTAGAGGTGGAGGTCAAAGAGACTGAAAACTGTCCCACATATGTCAAGCGGTGCCTGGAAATACAGCACACCAAGGTGAGCTTTGCTGTTATGATCATATTGACCGATACACTCTTAGATAGAGCCGTGCACTCAGACCTGTTTGCTCGTCCCTCCTGCAGAGGAAAGACAGCCTCACATTGCAGCAGTACCACTTCCTGAAATGGGCGGGGCACGAGCTGCCACCCAAACCTCTCGACCTGGTCGACATGATGAAGAAAGTCAGAGAGGACATCGATACGAAGAACAGTGACGTCCCCATTGTAGTACACTGCAAGTGAGTCTTTAACCGCTGGAATGTCTCACACACCGCGAACATCTGAATAAATGCAGGAATAGAGCTTCTACAGAAATGAGAATGTGATATACTGTATGTACTGAACATTATTGTTTTCCTGTTCCAGTGACGGTTCTTCACGTTCTGGAGTCTTCTGCGCCTTGTGGAAGCTCCTGGACGCCGCAGACACCGAGAAACTGGTGGACATCTTCCAGGTGGCCAAGGACCTGCGCAAAGCTCGGCTAGGCGTCATCAACAGCCAGGTGAGCTTTTAAACTTCACATACAGGACAAAATCTCGGTGCATTATCAAAAAAAAAAAGAATAATAATAATCATAAAAAAATTAATAATTTTTATATATATATATATATATATATATAAACAAAATATATGTACAGGTTTGTCATAATGTCACAGCATGAAAATATAAAATTGTGCACTCATTTGTAATCATCTTTTTATTTTTGATAATTGTTTAAATTAAAAGTATTCCAATAAATTTTTTTAATCATGGCTGAAATCGTAGCAGCAAATTAAAAAGTTAGTTCCATAATAAGAGATGTCATTCAGCAGGATGCTAGGCTATGGGGAAAAAATTGTTTTTCTCTAATTAATTTGCTTATTTTTATAATTCATTCTCACATTTTTTATTTATTTATGCAAACCATAATGCACAACTCATTATCCTGTTTGGTTGTTGTTAATTTGTGCACACAAGATATAATTAATGTCAACATTTTTTCATTCTTTTTCCCAAATTTTTGGTAATTCTTGAATGCAACATATAATTTGTTCTCACGCTGGCTTTGAATTAATTTGTGTCCATGAAATACATTTAATTCTTACATTTTGGGTTTTGTTTGTTATTGCATTTTGATTAATTTGTGCACCCGGCATATGAGACATTCTTCCCTTTTTTGTAGGGGTAGTGCACACAAAATACAATTTGTTTCCGCATTTTCATTAACTTCAGTGCACAAGATGTTCTTTTTATTCTCAAGTTTTTGTTTTAGGTTAATTCTTGTCTACGGGATACAATTTGTTCCCATATTTAATTCTTTTTTTTTGTTTTTTAGTTCATTTGCACGCACAACATTCATTTAGTTTTTACATAAAATTTTTACATTTTAACAAAAACCCTAAAGTTTTGGTTTGGGTGGATTAGTTTTTATGTTTAGTTTTTAGTTCTTTTGTAGACACAGAATACAATACTTTAGTTAATTATTGACACAAAATACAATTTGATCTTTTTTTTTTAATTGTGCAAATCACATACAAGTCCTTTTTAAGTCCAAACTTTTTACTGAACGATTTAATTAACATTTTTAATAAATTAATTAACTATTTAATAAATTGAAAGAACAAGATAAAAAAGCTACAGTATGATGTGACCACTTCTGGGCTCTGCACTAACCTGCAGATTGTCTTTAGAGACTTTCACAAAAATATACTTTTACATCCTTACATTAATAGTAATAATAAATCCATACCAAAATGCAAATTTTTTAAATTAAATGCAAAAATCTGAAATTACTCCAAGTTGCTTTTACAACAGAAATTCTGCCTGAATATTTCTATAATTAGACCTGAATTTCCACACTTAATCCTAAAAAATCTGGACATTTGTGTTATTTCCCACGGTCTGTAATACTCGGTTGTCTATCAAACAGGAGCAGTATGACTTCCTGTATGCCGCGCTGGAGGCTGCGTATCCCGTCCAGAATGGCGAGGTGAAGAAGCCCGCCGAAGCCACTGAAGACACTGTTCAGGTTATTAATGAATCCACAGCACTGATCAGTCCTATCACAGACGCTGCTCCTGAGGTAGAAAGTCCCAAGGAAAGCACTGACCCACCTCCACCTGAAGAGGGCGCCACTGAGGCTGAGGCCAGCAGCGAGCCAGAGAAAACCCCCAGTGAAAACACCACTAACGGTCCCACTGCAACTATAGAGGTTTAAAACTGTTTAATCATTATTACTGCTTATTTTTATTTCACATGTTTTTTTTTTAAAACAAATAAGCAAACTATTAAACCAAAAAAAAAAAAAAAAAAAAAAAAACCAGAAAAACACAAAAGACAAAAAAAAATGTTTTTGTAATTAAAGACTTCATTCAACACTGTAAAAAATTAAAATGGAATTTTTCTCATTTTTGTTACATTGACTTTTACAGTTTTGTTGTATTTAACTATAGTTTTAATTTAATTAACAGAAAACAAGGGGATAAACATTTATCTGTGTTAATGATGCACATTTATGAGTCTGTGAGCAACAACAACCCCTTTGCGTGAGTGTTAAACTGTGTTTGGTGTCTAGTTTCTACCACATGCCTTCAGACTTCAGACTGGTTACATGCGTTAACCCCGAAATCCCTCAGAATTCTGTATTTAAATCCAATTCTATTTTGCTAAGAACTTACGTTTAAAACTTCAGAAATGCTCGCTTTTAAAACGCTGTCATTTTTTTTCATCTAAAAACTGCATGCTTGAATGTAATGTAAATGAAAACGTTTGCTAATGTATATCTATATATATATCTGAAGATTTTTTTTAACAGCTAAGTTATAAAATTGCGAATGTATTCATGAGAAGGAATATTATAGGCAAAGATTACTTTGCACTACAATTCTGTCTTCAAACTATCTAAACGGTAGAATTCTCATCATTTAAATCCTTTAAAATTATGGCTTTTCTATTGTGTTTTTCAACTGCACAAAAATGAATAAAGATTTGAATACTGTATGTTGCAGTGTAATGGTCTTGTGGTGTAGTGGTGGCTTTTGAACTAGATCAGGACCGTTAGCATGGTGGTTCTTCTTATATGGGTTTGTAGGACACTCAGACAGATGCAGAACCTCACAATCTTGTTTCCTGCAAAAAAGAAACGTTCAGTAAGAGCATCCTGTGCAGATGGGATCAAACGTGCAATGTGTATAGTGGAGACCTTACTCTAGCAATGTGATATCTCTCAATGCATCTGTCATCTTATCATCTTACTTCACTAATATACACACAATCAGTGTATCTGCTATTCATCTAAAGGTACAGATGTCTGTTAATGAAGTATATATCTCTGTATGATCTGTTCATCCCTTGTTAAAGTCTGAGTTTTAGTTTAAAACAAGAACGAGCTAGCTAAACTTTTGTCGATGAAGATGGTGACATCAGGCTTCTGTAAGCACAAATCTAAGTGCATACAGTATTAACTATTGTTTTATAATATTTGCCAATTAGCCATTTTAAAGGACAGGGCAATTCACTTATTTTCCTCGCCTGCCATGTGGAAGACCAGGGTTCGATTCCCAGCTCAGATGCCCAAACCCCAGCCATGGGGATTCCAAACCCGGATAAGATGGAAGGGCTGCATCAGGAAGCGCATCCGCTACAAAAGCCTATGCCAACTTGGGTATCGACCCTGCAACAGGAGCGTCTGAAAGGCTTACAACAACCGCTTGTCAAAGACAAAAGAACATGCAATCTTAGTTGTGTAAAAGTGTTCGAAATTAGACAACTGTAGAGGAGCATATCATGATCAAATCAAAATCCAAATCATTACGTTTCAGTGCTAAAATGTAGTAGTCATTATAACAGTAGACACTATTACATTTTAACACTGAAACATAATGACATACTCACTGACATACTATGAAGCTCCCACTGATACAGTGTGTATATACAGGCATATTGATATACAACCCAATGAGCAATCGTCCAATAAGTGTTAACTTAACTCTATAGATAGAGTAACCAGTCTCAGAAATCACCAATTAACAAACAGCACCACCTCGGATTAGAGCCGTTATGAAGGATTTACAGATCATAAGTATCAGACACTATCTTAATATCAACTGTTTAAAGGAGGTTACCATGAAGGTAGATCTCCAAACTTAGTGCATGACTCTACAAGTCCTGGGTGTGCTGTGGTGTCTGGGGCTGGGACGCAGATGTGGGGCAGTGGCAGATGTTTTTGGGTGCTGGATGATGTGGGATTGGAGACCTCCGTGAATCGGACGTGTTTGTCCGGCGCATCCCATGGGTGCTCAGTCGGATTGGGATCTAGGGAGTTTGTAGGCCAGGTCAGCAGCCTTGGACCGTTTGCCTGCTGAACTGACTTTGTGGAAATCTGTGGGATCGGTCCGTCCCAGGAAAGAAAGAGCAAAGATCACCAGAATGACCAGAAATCGTATAAACACATCTCAATATCAACTGTTCAAAGGAGATTTGTATATTGGTTATTGGTTATTTTGGACACCTTCAGTATTGTTTTACGATAGGAAAAAAAAAAAAAAAAATCTAAATCCGGAAAGTCTATGGGATTAAAAGGTGTGTCCAAACTTTTGACTAGTAGTGTACATGCAAGATGACTACAGTAAAACTCTATAAAACATAAAGTGGTACTACTGTATATATGCATAATGGTCAACCCACAAATCCACAATTTATGTTAAATGTCTAAATGTGTTAGAGTGTTAGACTGTGTATGGGTAAGACTAGAAACAGGTAAAAAAACTACTTTAAATAGATTTCACAATACAGATATGTAAGTGTAATGCAGGTAACATACACTGGGTGGCACATGAGGACAAGGAAGAGAGGACGGATCATATCGCCAGTGTGTAAAATGGATGGATAATGAATTCTCTTTGTCACTAATACAGTATTTCTAAATATTGGTCTCTGTAAACAGACTTCCAGATTCTGGTCATTAAGATTATTTTAATCAACTCTGTCATGTAAAATATTTCAGAATATCAGTTTTGTTATTTGTAAGGTCATGTTACCCTATTCCAGGATGGAACCATGGCCTCGGAAGTAAGTGGAGGTGCTGATTTACATCCCGGCGTGTGTTGGAGGGCCACTTCAGAGGACGTCAAGAAAACAACATTATTTGCAAATAACTAGATGCAAGTTACCACCTCTTTAAAACTTTTTGCAGCATTTATGCATGAAAACCACAAACGAGTTGAGACAAATGGAGTCTGACACCCGCTCATTGTTCCAAGCTCTGGGTGGAACCCATATTGTTCCTCGTGAATCCCCCCTCTCCAGCACTCTGTAACAGCTTGTTCCCAGGAGGATGGGGAGTGTGATTTTGTAATTGGAACACACCCTCTGGTCTCCTTTATTTAAAAATAGGGAATTGTGCCAGTCCAAAGGCACTGCCCCAGATCTTCCAAAAAAAGTTAACCACACAACCTCAAGCTTGTCAAGAGACTTTAACATCTCGGGCCAAATGGCATCCACCCCTGCAGTCTTACAACTACTAGGGTTTCTAACCAGTACAATAACATCAGTCACTCCAAAGTAGGAGACATTTCTGGCACTGAGTTTCCTCTGGGTTACGGAGGTCGTCTAAATGGACTCGCAGAGTTGGGGACTTGAACATGGTCAGTTTAGACTTACAGTACAACCTCACTTGGTCACTTGGTGATGCTGAAAGTGATGAGTTCTATTCTCACACCTAAGCTTATTTTAGACCAGGGGTCTCAACCTCAGTTCCTGAAGGGCCGCAGCCCCACAGAGTTTTGTTCCAACCCTGCTCCAACATACATACCATATAGTTTTCAAATAAGCCTTAATGACTTGTTTAGTTGGATCAGGTGTTTTTAATTACAAAACTCTGTGGGGCTGCGGCCCTCCAGGAACTGAGTTTGAGACCCCTGTTTTAGAGGCTCCAAAACAACCAGGAAGCTCTCATTGGTCAATCAAGTAAATCTGGCCAGTGTTGCGCTGATCCAACTCCAACATCTTCCAACATCCGACATCTCTGCCTAATAACTTAGATGGAAACCAGATTATTTGGACATACCGTTGGTCTGTAGTACCAAATGCATCAATGTCGCCTCATCATCTATCCCAGGAGACTTTGGGTACGAGGCGGGGTACGCCCTGAATGTGGCGCCGATCCATCACAAGGCACACAGAACACACGTATTCACACGCTATGGCCAATTTGGGAACGCCACTTAGCCTAATCTGCATGTCTTTAGACTGTGGGAGGAAACCGGAGTATCCAAGTGAAACCATGCAAACTCCATGCACACAGACCCTGAAGTGGGAATCAAACCCAGAACCTACTGTAGTGTTGTGAGCCACAGCGCTAACCACTTTACCAAATCCATTCATGAGCATTCACTCGTGAACATTTCACTGACTGACCTCAGACCCAGAAGCCCATTCTGATTCCAGTCACGCCCCTCCCAGTATCTTCATCAGTTACTTTCACTATGAAGTCAGAAGGACGCACACCAACACGCCATGTTCTCCAAGAAGTCTGCACTCTGATCTGCTTTTTTGCTGCATACAGTATGCACAAGCATCAGTCAGCATTTTCCTTTCTGGTGAGTTTCCCTCACGCCCGACTGGGGGAAATGTGAAATAGGACCGACATCACCCTTGATCAATATTCTTACCCTTACTCTGTGTGGATGCGAGTCTGACATCTAGTTCATATCTTTTCATTACACGCAAACAGTCACATATTTTTTTCTGTCAATAAAATGATATTCCAGGCTTCCATAGCCAGAGTCTAGTCCATGTAAGATATTGTATTGTACAGTATACTGTATATTGATTATACTGTATATAATTATACCCTCTCTTGGGGACGCTGTTGTGCAGTTTTCTACTGATTTGGTTTCACTTGCTTCTGTCTCAGCAGGTCTTTATGAAAAGGAATCCGTTACTGTTTCTTTCTGAAATTTGCATTGTACTGTCTATAGACGTACTAAAATCGATTATGTTCAACTTATGATGCTGATGAATTTTTTCATCTATCATTGACTAATATAACTAGTGTTTAAAGTAATGAAGTATAATGTAAATGTATATAACCAGAGAGGGAGAGAGAGTCTATAAGGAGATTCTTCCTTCTGAGCTTCTACGGTTTCAGGATCGTTATACAAAGTATGTACTGTATATAAAATACCAAAAGAGATGTAGGAAATTCCCTTTAATAAATCAAGCGTAATTCTGTGGAACGTCTGTGCCTTCTGAAACCACATTCGACTCCACCCAAGAATACAATTATCATATCATCTTTCTCTCCAGCCTTTGTGAGAGTGGTATTTGCAGAAGGTGTGGTGAGACACTCCGATACACATATGCACATATAATACAGTATCAGCAATAATATACAGCCAGTTACTTTAGACTATAAATGTCCTACCCTATATATATATATAAATGTATATATATATATGTGTGTGTGTGTGTGTGTGTGGCACGAACTACCCGCAGCAACTTTACATAATTACGGCTCCTGCTTCCCTGCCTTGGGAGGGGTCAAGTCATTACGACGCAGCTCCAGCTCAAGTCTAAGTTTAGTAACGGATAATCAAGGCTTGTACGAATGTTTGGATTTTTCTGACGATATAGTGTGTAATATATACAGAGGCAGCATTAGACTTGAAATTTGAAAGATAAACACATATACATATACATGAAAAAGTCATATTGTAAGTGTGAAATAACACACTAGTCTTGAAAACACTTGCCTTCACACCACATTGGATACGCATACCATATACTGCACATGGGACGCTATATTATATAACGAGCTAAGAGGGTTAGCAAAACTATAATCAAGGTTCTTTATAGTACACGACAAACATGCAAACTATGCTCCTGTAAATTCCAACTCTCCTTTATGTATCATAATTACTCAGACATTCATTCATACCACAAGGATTATGTTTCTTTATATGTCCAGTGGGTATAGAACAGAATCACTCCCTTAAAAAGAATTACAGTTTGTTTGTTTTTTTGCAGTCTGAAATGGGAACAGGTTTTGTTTTATCCTGCTGTATTTATTCAGCGCAACTTTTAATATCCACAAGAAAAAAATGACACTAAAATGTCAGAAAAAATACAAATAATAATAATAAAAAAAAACAGAATCACTGATTTTGTCAGCTAAATATACTGTACTTCTATACCCACTCTATTTTACATGCTGGTCCTGCACTAAATTGGACACAATCATGAACATACTGCATGTAAAAAAAATAAAAATAAAATAAATAAATAAATAAATAAATAAATAAATAAATAAAATAATAATAAAATAAATAAAAGTTATTTTTTGTTATTTTCTCTTTAATTTTTTTTATGTGCTGAACTCTTGGGTTTGCAATCAATCCCTATTCAATTTGTGATCAGCACAGCTGTGATGCAGTTGTAGGCACAAGTGCTGATATTCAGCACAACAGCACAACCTCGAGTGTGATATTGCTTTTATACAACAGTTCAACAAACACCATATAATATCAACAGATATGATTTGTTTTGTTTTTTTCTATTTACCCAGTTATTTTGCTCCACCAGCACCAATAGGAGCTTGTGTTGAGCTGGTGATTGGCAGTTAGTGTACTTAACAGCGGTGTAAGGCCACAGTGAAGGTAGTTTTAAATTTTGTATCGTGCGTCTTGCCACGTCATTTAAAGATTGCCAAAGACTCAGCTGTACAGCCATCTAGAAGGGCCGCAGACCCGCAGGGTTTTGTTCCAGCCCTGCTCCAACATATATGCCATGTAGTTTTCAAATAAGCCTTAATGATTTGATTAGGTGGATCAGGTGTTTTTAATTATGGTTGAAGCTAAACTCTGCAGGTCCTCGAGGGTTGGAACAAAACCCTTCAGGAACAAAGTTTGACACCCCTGATGTAGAGGAAGTTCATTCCACCACCATTCCAGTGCCAGAACAGAAAAGAGTCTGCATGAATTTCTTCCTTGCTCCCTGAGAGATGGTGGGACCAGGCGAGCATGTGCTGTTGGTGAGATTAGAGCTGAGGGGTAAATGGCTGCAGGGACGTTTTGAGCTTTGTAGACAAGCATCAGGGGTTTGAATTTGATGCGGGAAGCTACAGGAAGCCAGTGCAGGGGGGCGGAGAAGTGGGAGAACTTGGGAAGGTTAAAACAAGACCTACAGCTGCATTCTGGATCAGTTGCAGAGGACAAATGGTGGACAGAGGCAGACCTGCCAAGAGTGAGTTGCAGTAGTCCAGTCTTGAAATAATAAGGGACTGAACAAGCACCTGAGTAGCCTGTGGAGAAAGAAATGGCGGATTCTTCTGATGTTGTAAAAAAGAAATCATCAAGAGCGAGTAAGGTTAGTAACATGTGGGGTAAATGACAGATAATTGTCCAGAGTTACCCCAAGATTGGGGGCAGTGGCTTAAGGAGTGATCTAAGTGTTGTCCAGGGATATCACATGGTCTTGACTGGGGATAAATACTAATAGTTTCTCTTTATTCTGCTTTAGAATATCAGCTCCGTTAACTTCCAGGTTCCAGGGTTGAAGCCAAAATATTGTAAAGTGGAAAGCTTGTACGCTAGGGTGTACAATACCCAGTTACACACAGTAGTGCCGTTAATTAGGGGTAAGAGATAGATTTTGGGCCGGTGTTAGAAGCCGGTTAGATGTAAATATGAGTCTAAAATTATTCCCACTTTGGTTATATTATATTAAAACTTATTATAACTGTGAGCGTGTTACATCATTTATCAGTGACTCGTTTTTGTGGTCTGATGGTGTACAGGGTATCATTATTCATCAGAGACTTTGCCCACGGCAGATGACAACATTGTACAGTATCCTCCCCTTAGTCCTGATCGTGATCCACATGTTTGATCTACGGTGGCCGAGAAGCGCAAAACAAAACAGAAAACAAAATAACATTCAAAAACAAAATAACAAAACCCAAAACAATCAACCAAATCAGAAAACACAACGACATATCCAGAAACAAAATACCAAATGAAAAAACACAACGACAATTCAGTCAAATCGGAAGAGGTAGGTATAGTTCTCGAATTAAATTATTAGCGCTGATTGGAAGAGACATCCGTCACTCAAAACATACAAACGGTACTATCAAGTGAAGTCACTTTTTTTTGTAAGTGAAGAACTTATTTAACACAAGTTAAGCATATTTAACACAACTTAGTTGACCAAAGTAAAATCTTAAAATACTGAAATGAATCCTTAAATCAAAATACATCTAAATGTCCGTGAGGCTGCAGTACTTCCTGTATATTTTGAGTGTCAGATGTCTCGTCCAATCAGCGGTAAGAATAAACAGGTTTTAAAAAGGTGTGGCTTGATAATGACATTCTTACCACTGATTGGACGAGACATCTGACACTCAAGATTAGCGAGAATTTAATTCGCAAACCACACATAAGCATTTTTATTCTCACCGCTGATTGGACGATCCAGCTGTCACTCAAAATATACAGGAAGTACAGGATGTACTGCAGTCTCACGGAAATTTAGATGTATTTTCATTTAAGGATTGTTTTTAGTATTTTAGGATTGTACAGCACTTTGGTCAATTTAAGTTCTGTTAAATGTGTTTTAAAAATAAATTTGACTTCACTTGACAGTACTTCTTGTATGTTTTGAGTGACAGATGTCTCTTCCAATCAGCAATAAGAATTTCATTTGCAAACTATACCTACCTTTTCCGGTTTGTCTGAATTGTCGTTGTGTTTTCTTATTTGTGTTTTTTTTTTCTTCTTCTTCTGGATATGTCGTTGTGTTTTTCAATTTGTTGTATTGTTTTTGTTGTTTTGTTTTTGTTTTGTTATATTGTTTTTTAATTTGTTATTTTGTTTTGGGTTTTGTTAATTTTGTGGGGTTTGATTATTTTGTTTTGCACTCCTCAGCCACCGTATTGATCCCCTGAAAGCAGCTCTACGAGGGCGAAGATTCACTTTTGATGCAGATGTGAAGAAAGCGGTGGATTCATGACTCTCAGCTCAGCCCAGAATGTTTTTTAATATGAGAACATGAAGGTATGTTGAACAAATGGACAAAGTGACACTCAAAGAGCAATGAGATTATGTCAAAAAATCATGTATTTGTTTAAAAAAAATATTTTAAAAAAAATATATATACAGCCAGAGTATGTATAAATTTTTGACTCACTTTAGTAAAACAACACAGGCGATTAAGAGGCGATTCAGAAGCAAATTAATAAGGAGACAACGTGTTGATTAAGATGATATAAAGTTAGTGGAAATCCCAACAAATTCATCCTGAGGTCTGATGGTTAACTCTGTTAAAGCATTGATGATCAGAAAAAAGAGAATGCATCGTAGCTTCTTTCTTATCTTTTATTTAATTTAGCATAAAATAATAATAAAAAACAGCAGTTAGTAAAGTTACCATAATTGCCCATAAGTAAACTAGTTTAAACAGCAGTATGAGTTTGTATCTCGATCATAACACTATCATCTGTTCATTCGAAAGTAAATCTTACACATCATGTCAACATGTCACCTGGCACAATAATCCATTTTTAATAACTTGTTATAGACAGCAGAAACTGTTAAAAAAAAATATTCAGACAATTTTTTAAATATGAAAAAAAAACAACAAGATCTAAACTTCAATAATAATAATAAAAATCTTCAGATAAATACAGGTTGAGATTGTATACACCATGTAAAGTAAACATTTTGTAAATTCAAATAAATGGAAATTTTATACAAATTAAAACACAGTATCTTCCAAAACTAAGGATCGAATTGTACTCCTACTGTATCTCATATCTCTATCAATGAACACCATGAAATGTCTGGATTAAACCAATAAACATTTCTGTATCAATACCTTTACCCAGTTGTAGGGAATAGCAGCTACTTTGCCTGTTACTTGTGCACGGTTTACTGTAAGCACCACAAGTTATCACCTCATAACGGAAAATAAGGTGACTTCTATCACCTACATCAGCTTGTGGTTGAATATTCTTCACGACTTGAATGTCGCATGGTCAAGAATATAGCTGCTTCTGACATATGCGAGAAAGAAGCTAACACCCAGAACAGCTTGTGATAAACAGTAGCTGCCTATATTTTAGCCAGCTGGCTAGCTTAGATTGGCTTCATGTGATGGTAGTCCAGTATAGGTGTTACTGCACGATGTGATGCAAAAATAACAAACTGCACATTGTTTAAAAAGCACATATGGAGGGTTTTTTTTTGTACTGACAATTGCTCTGGTTATATATTTCAATCTTAGTCATTTCCAGAAGTTTTAAAGACTCAAGTGTAACCCTCACATCACGGGGTCAAGTCTGGAAACTACAGCGTGACATGATTCTGGATATCGCTTTGTGTCACACTTAAAAAAAAAAAAAAGGTTTGGAAAGACACGGTTATTAAAAACTGTAAATGTTTGCATGATATGGTTGAGACATGATATAATTTTATTTATCTTTAACTGTTATGGACTGCATGTATTTACTGTAGAACACAAAGCACATGCCGAGGGGAGGAATAAAATTACACAAGCAAATTCTGACTTGCAATCTTCAACTGAGCTGCTCCTCCTAAGGATTTGCAAGTGTGCAGTTAAAACAACTTTAGCCCTGCTTCATCACAATATCTTACATTTTAAAGCAGAGTTACAATAGTGCGGGGCATGGTGGCTCAATACTGTCGCCTTGCTCCTGGCCAGGTTTGATTCCTGTCTCTATGTGCATGGAGTTTGCATGTTCTCCTTGTGCTCGGTGGGTTTACTCGGGGTACTCCGGTTTCCTCCCGCAGTCTAAAAACATGCAGAGTAAGCTAATTTGCCCATCGTGTGCGTACTGTATGTGTGCCGTGCAATGGATTGGCCCTAAGTTTCTGTTGTATTGTTTTTCTTTATACACCGTCCATACTTTATATTTCCACACCCATTGTGGACATTTCCCCACCATGCCACCAGAAGGCGTTCTTCTCTGAATTTTAAATGCTTCCTATTTGCCCTTTTCGATTTCCTGCTTAGAATGTTAAAAAACAAAGCAAACAAAAAAAAAACACATAACTACAAAGCTTTGCCTTTTTGCCTTTTCTGCTCTCCTTATTTCCTGGCACTTATCGATCTTTTGATGCACTTTTGTAGTTTTCCTTACTTGGACTTGGTTCACGGTATTTCTACTACATCTACCTATATCTATATTGATACCCATGTCTCTAACTTTTCCTGTAACTATGACCGATATGCTTTCGTAATCTGTTCTTTGGATTGTATTTGTCTACAGCACCTCATTGTGTTTGACCTGAACCTGCTCATCGTTCATGCATTTTGTGGATTTATTAATACTTTTTGTAATAAACCTCCTGCGTCTTCTCTCCACTCCTGAAACAAAGTCTCATTCGTTACAGTTTGCTCCATCTTACAATGTTACAGTAGTTTGTTGCCCCTTCATCCCACGGTCAGTAGAGCACTCATCTGGTCTACCGCTACCTTCAACCACACCCGACTGAGGCCAATTCATGCAGTGTTTTAGAGAGAACTTGTGAGGTGTCCAACCACACCAAACCAGAAAGAATGGCATTGAAAACAAGCTAAAAAACAAGCTTATCCAAGCTAAAAATATAGCTGCCAAATCTGCTCGAATGTTTCACAGTCTTGTACCGGAGAGGGGATGGAATGAGCTGGCGCTGAAGCCGATCATTCGCCAAAGTCTAAAAAAAAAGCATGCATCAAACCAAACTAACATGCTGTGATAGCTCAAACTCGATCTGTTCATCTAGCCACTCGAACCCCGTACTCTGCTTTAATTACACCTTTGCCTACCTTTTACCGAAAGAAATAACATAAACACATGGAAGCCATTCAAGTTAGTCATCCTGCCAGGAACAGGAATGCTGTCAAAGGTCTGGCTTTTGTTTGTATTGTGGAAATAAATTGCACCACCAAACCACACATTCAGACCTGATAATCAACAGAGGTGTTAAGAAACGTAGAAGATCTACTCAGTAATTGTACTTTTTTTTGTGCATCTGTACTTTACTTGAGTTTTTTTCCAGATGTGAGACTTTTTACTTCTACTCGCTGCATGTTTTACTAAAAAAACTGTACTTTTACTCATTGCATTTTAAATAGAGACCTGCAAAGATCTTGGTTACCCAAAGTGACGCTAACAAGCTAACATACTTATACTGTAAGCTATAAGTATTCAGATTTCCTGCTTTTTGGAGGCAAGTTCTTAAGGCGAAAATTCATATTGCGGACCTAGACAGTGTTCGGTTCAGTTTGTTTGTTCGTATGCCAAAATGCGGATGCTAATTTCTTGAAAAATTCATTCATATGCAGAGATTTCACTGTATAACGTTTTGTTGTGTTCTTTAAACTTATTGTATCCTGTATGCTCGCAGTACGCCAATGTTTAACTGAGCAGACTACTTGCATTTTAAAGTACAGCTTAACAAAGATAGCAACTAGCTAGTAATGAAAAATTCTAACTATACTTTCACATTCATGTTATCAAAAACAACTCAAAATTCAATTGTGTTTAAAATACATTAAAGTTCTGTTTATCAGTAACTCACACATATACATCTCCAGAAAAATAAGCTTGTTTGTGGACTAACATGTACTTTTGTACTTGAAGTCAATTTTTCGAGCATGTACTTAGTACTTCAACTTGAATAAAAATTTGAAGTGGTGCTTCTACTTGATGTGGAGTACAGTACATTTTAGGCAGGTTTTAGTATTAAGTTTTTAAATAAATAAAGCGATATTTGAAATACTGAACATTTTCTGTTATGGCATTAGATGGAATATTACAGAACATAGAGCGAAATTACAGAATGCACAATTCTCACTTACTGTGGATGCTTACTGGCATCTTACAGAAATTCTGTCATTTTTAGGTTGTGTGATTACCGAATAACCTAAAAACCCCTTTCAGTCTAGGCTCACTGGAAAGTGAGCTAATGTCCTGGAGCTGACTATGCTTTAAAATATTTATACCCTGTTATTATGTAATAAACTGGTAGAAAGTTTCTGATTTAATAAAAAAAGAAGTAAAAATACCTGGTCTATATTTTGACCTGGACAAGATGTCTCCACGCACAGTATGGGACGGTGCCATCAATTTCTTGGCTGCTTCCTTGGACCCTATACTTTGTTATATACTCTGCTACATACAGTATATTCTTCCTTCCTGAAAGAAAAGCTCAACAAAAAGGTGCTAGCGCAAGATGACATTCAACCATTCACCAGACCTGCAATGGACAAATTCTTCTTTCTGGAAA
Organism: Clarias batrachus; assembly: GCA_003987875.1. NCBI lineage: Eukaryota > Metazoa > Chordata > Actinopteri > Siluriformes > Clariidae > Clarias > Clarias batrachus. The sequence goes on along the minus strand of QMIH01000440.1, from coordinate 393,235 downwards.
AACTAGTGGTCTTCTCCCTTGCATAGCCCATCAGGGTTTAAACAGATAAGAAGAGACAAGATGTTTTACCAAGTTGGGCTTCAAAAACACCAAAGTCCTCATCCATATCAGAGAAAGCAATGATTGAAAATCTACACTGACATTGTTCAGATTTTCTCCACATCTGAGGCAAGACTTGAGTATCGTGTTAGAGCAGAGTTGAGGAAGTCCTTAGAGAATTAAATGTTCATGAAACAGGGTGTGCAATTTTTTATAGTCACTTTGACTTTGATGTTTAAACTCAGTGGTGTTCCCCCTAACATCATTCTTAAAAGAAAAACCCAGAGTTCTTAAGTGGTTGGAGGACATCATTTCAGCTTTCCAGAACCTAAAGTAACGTTTTACTAAGACACCCATACATCACCACCCAAGAGCGCCCTCATAAAAATGAGTGGTTTCTCTGATGCCTCGGTGAAAACTTCCAACTTCCAGTTGTTTAGGTGGTGTCCTACAGTATGGCCCTCTATGACATTGTGTAGAATAGAGGATGAAATTCATCTCATAAGTTTGGCATACATTGACATAACAGTACTGTACGTGTGGTGAAAATGAAACATGGCATATCTGCACAAATACTGTATATCATGCCCACTATCCAACAGGATCATAGAGGGGGTGATGATTTGAGCATGTCTTGCAGTCACAGCTGCTGGACACCTGAATATTATTGAGTTGACATGAACTATCTGGTATACCAAAGCATTATAAAAGCATCTAGGCCATCTGTCTAGCAGATAAAGCTTGATCATAACTGGGTCATGCAACAGGATGGTAATCCTAAGCATGCCAGCAAAAGGCTTTGAAATGGACCAATCAAAGTGAACCCCATTGAAATGATGTTTGAAACCTTAACTCATTTGCTCAGAGACCAAATAGGGTCAATTTGACCAGTTTAGGTTGAAGGGTTAACGTCTCTAAATTTAAGCACTGTACATTAGTGACTATTCACATATATTAAGAAAAGTCATTAAACAGAATAAATAATGATTTAATAATCCATGAATACATTTTTTTTTGGGAAAAATTGTTTTAAATTGTAACATTTATTTGGTGTATTATGTTTCGAACACATGGCCGTGTTACATTAGAACCTCCAGGGCAACGTCTGCATGTTCAGTTATTGAGTGTTCTACAATGAAGAGACTGAATTACCTCAAATGTCTTGACCTTTAACTTGACCTACAGCTTCTTATTTTTGATATCCCTGCCATTTTTTCTATATGAGTCAAACTACTGTTCTGCATATGCCAGAAAATCATATAGAAAATGAGCTTTTGGTTGTTCCTGCTAAAGACAGTTCTGCACAAGTTGATGTATTAACCTTTCAGCAAAACACTAATTTGAAATTACTGACACCCAGAACTAGACAGGATGGGTATCAGCACTGTCTGTTCCTGCACTGGCACAGACTTAAGCTCGGAGAACACTTGCTTTTACATATCAATGTTATTTGGGTTGTTGTCTTGCTGGATGGTGATGTTGTTCCCAGATAGATTGGATCCATTTCTCTGTAAACTGTAAGACTGGATATTTCTGCAGACCTCTAAACTCATGTTATTGTTACCACCATCAGTTAAAAGCTGATGATTAGTGAACCTGTCCAGAAGAAGCCATGCAAACCCAAACCATGACTCTACCTCCATCGTGCTTGACTGATGATCTTATAAGTTTTCTATGAACCATTAACAGTGTTTGAAGTGGGTAAACATGAAAGTATACTTTTTTAAACATAAACACAAGAGCTGTAACTCAGCTTGGCAGAGGCACTGAGGCAAGACTTAGCAAAGAAACTGGGTTGATACCCAGCAATGGTGTTGGGCCAGGATTTGGACTGAAAACCGGGCCAAAAAGGATACAATTTTATGGTATTGACACATGATTTGGTCTGTGGCTAAACTTTACAAGGACCTTTATGGATTAACAGTACATGGGCCTTGGGGAGTGCTTGGCCCCAACATGCTGTCCTGAAAGTGGTGCCAGTACGAGGTCTTCAACAGGTGCAGAGCAGGCACAACATCATCAAATTTAGGGGGCAGAGCAAACACGGAATCTTCAAAGCTAGGATGCTCTGAAAATGTGATGTCATAGAAGCTGGGATGTGAAGCATACTTTAAACCAGTGGGTATGCTTGTTCTGCTCCATACTCTGAGCAAGGAACACAGTGCTACAAATGTCTAGTCGGATTGCCAGCTCCATGTACCTAGCTTGGCACATGGCACAGGTTGCCTTCTTACCTCGGACTAATGGGAACATAAAAGTCAAACAACAATTTTCTAAACACAATTTAAATGGGCACAGATCATAAACTTCGTGATTTAGCCTTTGGTAGAGATAAATCTTTGTTCCAGATCTTTTGTGACTCATCTCTGTATTTTATTTGCAAATGTGGCCTTCGGATTCTTTTTACTGATAAGCATCTTGCATTTTGTGGTATGACCTCTATATTTCTTCGTTTTTTTTTGTGCACATTCCAAATTTTTGTATTTACTATGCCCAATGCTTGTTCAATGGCACTGATTGATTTTCACTCTTTACTTAGCTTCAAAATGGCCTGCTTTTCCCCTGGTCTTCAGGTTGGTGTATCATGTCCAATAGCATAGGCAATCTTAAAAGGATCTCAGGACTCAACAGGGAACCCATCCTCCTTTGGTGGATATAAGAAGAATTATAGCAGGAATTAAAGTAGAGTCAGTATAACAGAAAAGGTGCTCAAGTTAATATGAAGTCCACTTGGAGGCTCAGGTACACAGCTGTTTTGTGCGAATTTCAGTCCTAAACTATTGACTGACGGTCATCAGAGAATAGCGGTCTGCTTCAGAGGCCAAGACCATATTTATGGTCAAGTGAAACTGACCCTAGTTACCACATGCATCTCAAGCAGACCACACAGGGCCATCATCAGCAGTGAGATAGAGACCTCCATGCAAGACCTGTGGAGGGCAGAAGGAGTTGAGGAGCTCGACAGAGAGAAAGAGAGAGGATGAGACAAAGAGAGATCAGCAAGAGACTTCCGTGTATACTGTAGGACAAACAAAAGAAGCATTGACCTCGCTGTTCGAATACTTTGGATGGGCCTGTTAGCTTAACAAGAGCAAGACATTATTAGGTGAATATCAAATAAATAAACACCATTTGGACAAAAGTACAGTATTTGGCAGTGACATTGTATCCAAATACATACAGTACTTCAATAGTGCGTCAATTCCCACTTTTACAGCTATAACAGTTTCCGCTATTCTTGGAAGGCTGTCCACAAGATTTTAGAGTGTTTCTGTAGAAATTCATGCCTATTCATTCTATAGAGCATTTATGAGAAGGCCTGGCTCACAATCTTCATTCCAGTTCATCCCAAAGATGCTCGATGGTGTTGAGGTCAAGGCTCTGTGTTGGGTCCAGTTTAGTTCTTAAACACTGAACTTGTTTAACCACGTCTTTATAATCCTTGCTTTGTTCTGTCACCAATTTGGAAGCATAGAATTGTCGAAAGATGTCTTGGTTTGTTGAAGCATTATTGCTTCAATAATGACTGTAACAGGTTTGGCCAAATACTTTTGTTCATATTTTGTATAATTTACATCCTACAGTCTTCAATATACTGTCCCAGCCTCACTGGGGTTCAAAATGCCATCATGCTCCACTTATGTAGGAATGTCATGTACTGTATGTGCTGTAGTTTTATGTGTTCTGTGAGCCTGCAGAAGTAAAATCCCAGTTGTTTCTTTTTCACAATATGGGCTTTAACCGACTTGTTACATTCCACACAAAATAACTGATACTAACTCTTTCATAAACAGAGACAGTATGTGCAAGTCTGCTGTCAATGAGAGAACGTGTTCAAGTGACTCATGAGAAGCGCCAGTCATAGCATTATCATGCAAAAAGAGTTTTCCCTCCCGAACACAAAGAGGCTACATATCTCGTACAAAAGACGTCTTCAGCTTGGACGAAACCCACACAGTGCAGGGCCAGACTTCATGCTTCTATACAGTCGAGTATTGTCTGTCCGGGGTTCTCACAGATGCGTTTCTCTCTTTCTGTCTCTCTCTCTCTCTCTCTCTCTCTCTTTCAATCCTTCTTTCTCTTTTTCATTTCCCTCTTTCATAACGATCAACACACATATCTCATGCTCGGCCCACTCATAATGCGCCACTTTCTTTCATGCCTGGTTTGGCGAAGTCAATAGTCAGCTTGTGTTACAATTGTTAGTCTTTATTACTAATAATTAACAACTACGCATCGTATCTTTGCTCACACACATTAACAATCTCTCGAACTGAAATCTCACACGTGTCGCTTGGAAATCAGGCCAGACTCACATTGCTCCAAATGGCTGCCTCAGCACGGCACACTGTAATTTGCCAGTATTTTATTTATTTATTTATTTATTTAAATTCAGAATAATGATTTGCTTATTTTTAAAGCACCATTCTTGCGTACAATGGCGTTCTGATTCAGCTGCAGTGAATGGTGTACATGGTACTATGGTGAATGGATGTGCCGGGCAAGGACGACTTGTCTTAAATAAGTGTGAAGATCTGATCACACACCCCTCATTATGTGCGTGATCATCCAGCGCAGGGACGACTGCTGCCTCCGCTCGCGGAAACACCAATCAGATTTCACCCAGGGAGAGTATAATTCCCCGTGTAGGCTCCATTTATGCGGCTTTATGGGAGCACTTTTAAATCTCATTAGATGCTACAGCTGCACTTCAATACTGCATGCTGTTTTTAGTGTTTTATTAATTCTGCCATAACCCAGTCCCCCCCCCCCCCCCCCCCCCCTCCCGCCCCTCACTGGCATGAGAGAAAGCTCTCAATTTGGTCTTTTTTTTAATGAAGCCAGTTCTAAACTGAGCCAAAAGCACAGATTGAGATTGTATAATACAGTCAACAAAGAACATTGTTTTGAAAGTTACTGTAAAACATTTAAGCATAATGTATTTTGCGCAATATATTTCATAATTTTTTTGTCTGACTCAAAGCCTCAATGTATCATCTACTTTCAAGACTTTTTTTATAAAACCATTAAGGATCTAAAATGAAGAGAGTTGGAAAGTTAAAAATAAAACCATTAATGATATGTACTGTACAGTACCCAATAGCAACTTTTTTTTCTGAAAATGTACAATGCTTTTGAGTTACACAATATACTGTACACTGTCACGTCGCACCTTCATGGTTGAGGGTTTGATTCCCACCTCGGGAATAGTGTGCATAGTGTTTGCATGTTCTCCCCGTGCTTAGTGGGTTCCTTTCAGGTACTCTGGTTTCCTCCCACAGTCTAAAGATATGTAGAGTATCCAACTTAGCATTCCCAAATTGCCCACAATTTATGAGCTGTATGGAGAATGAGTGCGTGTGGGTGATCATTACTGCAGTCTTTAATAAGCTTCAGCTGGCAAACAATTCTTTTATCCGGACTGATGTGGGGAGTACTGTAGCTTCTGATTCCTTAGACAACCATGTCAGAAGACGTATCCTGTAGTCGTGGCAAAGATGTTCCCATGTTTCAGAGAGTCACATATTATTGGCCTATAACAAGCAAAGAAAACAACTAATGAGAAATGACTCAAATGGCTGAAATGACTGGAATTGAGTTTAGAACTGTCCAACACATTATCTTGTACCTCCAAGGCCGAGGCTTCGGATCCGGCCTTGGGTTGGCGTGTTCTCGTCAAACTTGGTAGTTTTCCTCCCACAGTTTAAAGACATACAGATCAGTGGATTGCCACCCTGTACTGGATGAACCTCACCTACTGCCCAGAGTCCCCTGCGATAGGTTCCTGGAAAATTATAACAAAACAATCAGCCATAAAGTTTTGGTTTCTCTCTCTCTATCTCCATCTACTTTTGGAACCTCTGTCGTCCAACTAGGGACTGTGGAGGTCGATGGTGACCATTGATTGTATTTTATTCCCATTTGTATGACCATGGTAGGACATCACACCCACATTCACACTTTTTGGGAGCACCAATTACAGTAGTTTAATCTGCATGTCTTTGGACTGTGGGAGGAAACCGGAGCACCCGGAGGAAACCCACCAAGGACAGGCAGAAGATGCCATGGGTTCGGATCTATTTTTTATGTTATAGGTTAGAATCAAAAAAAATATTTTCTGGATATTTTGTGCTATTATTCATCCTGGATATTGCCTTGCAGCCATCTTTGATTTATATTTTCATAATCGTGAGCTAATACAGTACATGCACTAATCCTCAGTGAATCAGGAAATTATTAGTCATGCAGTATACGGTGCATTAACAGCTGCCAGAGTCACATACGGTAAAAAGAGTCATTTAATAATTGTATAACCATCTTGTTAACTCATTCTCTTTTTTAATATCGAATGCCTACAGCATTAATAAAGATGATTTATATTGAGAAATATTTTTTTTTTTCTGGAAAGCCTATGATATGAGACTGACATCCTTTCTTCCTGTTTGAATGGGTTGAACCACATGAGAGATCAGATCACATCATAACATTTTTTTTTTATTATTGATATCACACTGATGAATTGGATCCAACATTTGATTTGGATCCAACACCGTGTGAACTGCAATTGTCTTTAAACTGCATAAAGTTCAGACAAACGGAAATGTTTACTAATCCTAGTTTTCATCTTTACCAATACTGCATAAGTCATGACATGAACAGAGTGAGACAACAAGATGTTTACGCTCCATTATTACCACATAGCTATTCTTACTGTACCGTATGTGACTCATCCTGTACGCTTGATTGTTTCCTGGTGCATCGTAGTGCTTAAATGTTACAACAGCCTTTAACTGTACATCTCGCATTGTGTCCTAACAATAGTGATATGATGAAATGACAATAAAGCCTACTTGACCTGACTTAACCATGCTGCAGCGTTCCTTTTATCCACACACTGTATGTTTTATCCGAGCGCACCGAGCCATGCAAATGTACCTACCGTAATTAATGCTAACGTGTCAGGAAAAATAACACTGCTGGCAAACCATGCATTGAAGGGGAGGTGAGCACAGAGGGACACTTTGTTCGCACCTGATATTTTTGGAATCCAGCTTGTGAAGGAAAAAGGAGGAGAGAGAGAGAGAGAGAAAAAAAAACTGTCAATGTTTATGTGGAAACCTAGTTGTGGAAATTCTCCGGGTGTCTGAAGCCACTGCAGTTGAAGAACGTGGCGGCGGGTATTTTTAAACCCCACAAAACCTCAAAGCCTGTACTTAGAGGGGGTCATACGAGGCAAGATGGAGATGCAACATCTGAAAAAAACTCCATGGACTTTCTGTAATCCCTCTGCTCTCTACAGAGGACATGTCCTGAACTTACGGGACATAACGAGCTGCTGTCCAGTATTCCTGTTTTAGCATCCTTTAGTATTTGTTTCTTCACATTTTCAGGATGTTAAGACAGACATGTGACTGCATACAGTACTTCATAACAGAATTTAACTTCGGCTGTACAAACTGAGTTCCACGCGGCGGTGTAACACAAAACATTATTTTAGTCCTGGAGAAATTATGCACTTTTTAAATTGCATGAGAAATTCAATTTACACAAGAACAGAAAAAGACATAAAATTGTCATCCTCCATTGTTGTTGTTGTAGTAATTCTGTTTAAAAATTGTGTCACACCTCATTTAACGCCACTGGCTTTTGAAAACGTCACGTTGTAACCTGATATTGTACATTTATATATGTACAGTAATATTACGCCGGCTTGTTAGCATGCCATAAATTTTTCACACCATTTCACATCCAGTGATGGCACTTTTGTTGAAGACGTGCCACAGTCTTCATCGGTTTTAATTAGCTCTGATGCTAATGTGTGCAATAACGCGGCGTATCGTTGTGGCAAGAGAACAGTTTTAGACCGCAGTAGAAAAAAATCACTCCCACTTGTTCACAGCCATGAAGAAGCCTGACGAAGAGATGAAACGGTCGGGAGTGGGCGTCGTGACGGCCGCACCACTTCACCACTGTTTTGCCTTTTGCAAGTGCTCCAAAATTGCTCTGGTGATCCAGATAGAAGACAGAAATATATATATATTTTTTTTTTTTCTTTTACTTATTCTGATCATAAGATCTATCACTTTTTAAGGGCATTTTTCTGTGCAGAGCCCTCTTCAAGGCATTCCACAGGTTTTCAGTATTATTTACATTTGAGCCCTTACTGCACCATTGGTTTGTTTATTCCTTTGTTGACTTCAATTTGAGCTTTGAGTTGTTAGCATTCCTTCAGCTGCCTTCAGGTTGATTTTTTTTTTTTGGCAAAAAAAAAAAAAATTTGCCTCTAGATTTACTAGATCCGCAGCCCCAGCCGAACAGAATCAGACTCAAAGCATAATGTTACCACCATCATGCTTCAAAACTGCATTGTTTATGCACGTAACATACAGTACTGCGCAAAAGTCTGCAAAAAACGCTGTAGAGCAAGGATGTCATCAATAAAGAAGGTTCTACATTAAAAAAAAATACTATAAACGGTAATTAATGAATTAAAGTCAGTCTCAGGTACAGTTTGGGCAGATTTATAAGGAAACTAAACTGAAATTTAAGTGCATTTAAAACGCCATATGTTGAATTTTGGAATGAACTATAATTACCTTCTAGTTAAGATGAAGATGTAATTAGATTTCTATTGCACTCTGTTGAACCTTGAGATTTTTTCCAAGTTTATTAAAAAAAATTTTATGAGATGTTTTCCAGTAGCATATCTTCTCTTCCCGTGGGCCGATTGCGATGAAACAAAGCCTATTCGTTACCACAAACTCGGCCAAATACACCTGTGAAAACCGCATTAAAATTCAGTCAGTAGTTTTTATGTGATGCGTGCGCAAACAAACAGACAAACAGGCAGACAAAAAATTTTAAAAATCATCTTGATGTATTTTATTTCTTAATTTACGTCGCCCCAAATTAATACTCAACATCCTGCAGTCCAAGACTTGTGAGGACTTTCTTTTTTTTTTAGCAAAACCTAGAAGGTTTCTTTTACTTTTTTTTAATCTGAAAATTGTCTTTTATGTAATTTGTGGCTTTCTTTTCTGACCTACAGATTTCCTGTAAAATTATTACTATTATTTATTTATTTATTTGTTTGTTTATTTTTCTGGAATACTAATGTTTGTAATGAAGAAATGTTTCTTTTTTTAAAAATGAAGTCATAAAATAAACATGTATAACAAAGTTTGGACTAAAACTCCACAGGGTACCTAAGACTTTAGTCTTGTAGTATACTGCTCATGAAATTCTACCATTAGGTTCCATTAGACCATAACATATTTTGGCAAATGGTTTTAACTAAATTAAGTTAAGGCAGATTTAGATGTTTTGTTTTTCCCATGAGAAAGGCCATCCATCAAGCCGCCCTACCCCATATCCCAGATATGTGAGGAATACAAGAATGTTCTCACATGCAGGATGACGTATTCCTGAAGCTCCATTAATATTGCTTTAGTCACCCTGATAAGGTTTTCCCCTCTTCAGTTTCTCAGGCATATCTAATTATCGATAATGTTACTTTAATTGTATGATGTTTCTTTACTGCATTCCAGTACATGCTTAGAATTGTTTTGGTATCCCTCTCCTAATTATTGCCAATGGTCCAGTAAGATCCTGCATGTGGATTCTGAGCTCTTTAAGGAACATTGATTCAATACTTGGGTGAGACCAAGTCATCATCAGATTGCCAGAATCTAAAAGAATCTTCTGTATTGTGTCATGGCCTACAAACATGGCCACCTAAACTACAATCCTTAGCATAACACTCTATCAGTACGGCCACAATGCAGTGACAATTTCTCCCACCCACAGTCTCCTATATAAGCACATGGTCTCCATCTCGGACTTTGTACAGGTAGTCCCCGACTTACGAACGGATTCCATTCCAGGAGCACGTTCGTAAGTCTGATTTGTTCTTAAGTCTGATAAAGTGAGTCTTTGACAAGAATATAAAATATAAAGCATACCAATCCACTTGACTAAATCTCTGTCCCCTTTCCCCACACTGCCATCATGTGGACAAAAGCCGTCTAAGGAAATGAATCTCATGTGAAATGTAACAGTGTTGTGTCTGTGCTTTTAAATCGCGAGGGGAATCCCAGACCCCACAGACATTTTCGATCATCTTCCTACCAGACCAGATTCATCGAAACTGGTGAGGACGACTCATTTCTCCCACGTGCCCCCAACCACACACACAGATGCAATATACCGGACCTGAGACTTTTTATACATTCACTTACACACTGAAAATATTGTTTAGAATTGTAAATATTGGTATCTGTGTATATTTTTTGTACAATACACGTGAGTTACTTCTGAGATTAGACCGGTTTTTAATTCCACATCTGCCTTCTTTTTTTGCATCCGTATGCTGAGATTTGATCACAATCCTTATTAACTGCCTTTACATCTTGTTCCAGCTTCATTTAGTTCATTGAGAACCGAACATTAAGACGAACTCAGTCAATGAATGCTAGGAACTGCTTGCACTACACACACATCTAGACGTCTACACATTTCACAGACTCTTTCTTCATATTGATTTATAACCAAATGCCATCCCCTGTACATAAGACAAAATCGCCATTCAACAAACAGATGTGCAAGACTGTATTTTGTAATACCACAGTCTGGATTAAATTTTTCATTTTTATTGTTGCATTTAAAATGTATAATCTTGCCTAATCACACTTTTTCTTCATGTCCAGCTGAACAGTAAGATCTGATGACTTATGTTAATATTTAATACTCTTCTGTAATTACTGTATGTTTATCCTTTACACCTTTAATTCTAGTTTTATGTGCCATAAAAAGGGACATTTAATTTCATTGTGACAATAAAAAAATGTATATTCTGACACTGAGGAAATCCTAAACAAACAGCTGGTTAGTATTTGAAGTATTTGAACAATAATAAATAATTTGATGCAATAACTTTTTTCGAAAATGTGTTTGTATGCGATCAGTAATACTTTCTCAACTTGTGCAATCAGATTATTTTTGTTTTGTTATTTCCTTTGAATTGTGTTGGTTGCTATAGCACATTAAATGTGGAAAAAGATCAGACATGATTTATCATGGTTTCATTTTTTTTTTCCCATCACAAAGGCGTGACATTTTAAAAGGGGTGTGTAGACGGTTTTTTTTTTTTTTTTTATACCCACTGTATTTTTTATTTATTTATTTATTTATTTATTTATTTTTACCGTGCATTGAAAGAGATTGAATTTAGTTACGGAAATGCAATGACCGCAATCTAGTGAACGACAACTATTTAATGTGGAGTGACCTATAAAAAAAAAAAAAAAGATAGCATCTGAACCCTGGCATGACAGATGGCATTCTTTGCCATATGTCATTCTTACAGTACCATTCTCCCTGGAAAATGAACAGTTCATTTTGCCCTACATGCTTACAATTCAATATGTGCTCAATGACCTATATACTGGAGAAAATTAATATTGCATGTTCCACAGATTGTCGTGCGCATGTTCAATAAGTATTTTCCTTTGTAGGAAAAAAAAAAGAAAAAAGCGACAGAGTTAGAACTGCGCACTTATTTGATGGAATTTAGCGATGCGTTAGCGTCATTTATCTGCTTGTGTGTAAGTGTTTTGAATGGAAAGCCAGTAATGTGAGCATTGGGAAATATCAAAAGGAAATTGTAAAATAACTCAAATGTTCTGTTCCAGCCATTCAAACAAATGAAGTGCTATTGGAACATAATGAAAGAGGCAGTCACATCAAATTAGTGGGACGTTTATTAGCGGAAGAAAAACATTTATCCAGCGAAGGGATATATGATTCAGGTGAACATTTCCTTTTGTCTCATCGCAGCATATAGATTTAGTGAATCATGATCGTTTAGGCGGAGCATCTAGTTTCAGAATGAAAAACATCCTTTGAGTCATTTATCAGTTAATCGTATTCTCATCAATTTACTGTTTATTGTGTCTTGTTCTGTGCATGCTTTGCAAAGATGCTGTAGCGCGCGTTGTGTCTCTGGTGCACAGCATAAAGGGATTCTTTTGTGGGGTGTTCGAGTCAAACCGGGACTTGCGGTGAAAATTCTTATACAAATTTATTTGTGACTTAAAAAAAATAATTTACAAAAGACTTTAAACACAGTACGGTGATAAGAGTACATCAGCCTCGGTAAAGAATTGAAATAGTGCAAAGAGGTTTTAAAGAATGCCGATATTCAACAAGAATATTCAACAAGCGGAACGCCTGATTCCCGATAATCGGAGTTTAACCTGTCCGCAACTTGTGGAAGAGACGCATCTGTTTGTTGGAACCGTACACACAAATAGCTGGAAGTGCGGTCCTGATTTCGCTCCAAGCCATTTCCACATGTTTGGGCTATTCAAGGAGTTCCTGGGAGGCCAGGGTTTTATAATATATGCATGCGGTTTGATCTTGGCTCCAACATATTGAGAAGACTTTTAACCTAGATGGTATTCAAGCACTAGTGAACCACTGAGATACGTGCTTTAGTGTGGCGGTTGATTATATAGAGAAATAAAGCGAGTTTTTATCCTGTTCTGTTATCCTGCACAATCACTCAAAAGTCCCCGTTTGACTTGAACGCCCCTGCCATAAAGTGCAGAGCAAAATCTGAATAATTGTCCTGAGTGACACGAAATGTGAGCTGTTTTTAGTAGAAATGGCAGAAGAAGCAGAATTAGCCGTTGGTTGATAACAGCTATCTTCACCATGCAATTTAATCTAATACTCGAGTCAGCACTGGGCTGAGCAAACACAGCTGTTTGATGCATTACCCTTCCAGTAAATCTTTTTTTTTTTTTTCCCCTGATGCCCTTAATCCTCCTCTTCCTCCGGACATTATTTCAGTGTTCAAGTAAAAGGATTGCAATCTGTATCTAATTGTGTTATAGACGCGTTGATCTTATGCACTGCATGCAGCATCTCTCTCGATGATTCTTTTTAGTAAAATAAACAGGCAACAACCGAGCTCACCGTGCTGCGATGACTAGTAATTATAGCGTGTTATAAGTAGAGATCAGAGTATGCATAATAACACAAATTATCCTCCTTAATGCATATAGTAGGGATATAAGTGTGTATTATCACCAGGGTCTAAAAGAAACAAAAGTTATCTTTTGTTTATCCACGAAAGCAGCTTGTCGCAAGGATCTCGATTCACATGAACTGCATTTTGTGAACCCCTACATCATCACTGTATATGACGACACTTCCATCATCGGCGTAAACTCTTTCTACTCACTATACACGACAGTATATACTATCACACCACTGCTACTGTAGTTCCTCATGAAACTAAGCGCTAAAAGCTGCATACTACAGTACTGTACATCTGAACCGTTCGACCGCTCCTGAGAGTTTAATCAAACACAAATCTATCTTCAGCGCTTCATTAAGCTCCGGTCAACATAGTGAATAAATACGCCCGATTTCTTGAGCAACATCACGTCACAGACCTCCGTCTCGGGAATGCACGGCCCACCTGCTGCAGTTTGGAACGCCTCGGAGACGAGTATTAACAAGCGCACACAGGTTTATAAAGGGATGCTGTGTAGAAAATGTATTTTTGCTTCTCCTGAGAGCAAACGCAAGACAGAGCAGGCCCTGTTGAGGGACTTTTTTTTGAAAATCCTACAAATACTAATTTGACCGCTGAGAGGGTGCTGAGGTCATGTAAGCTGCGCGATGCCCCATTTCAGGCCCGCATCATGCATAATGTTGAAATTTATTTTTTGAGTCAGATTTTGAAGTTTTATTATTATTATTACTCACTCACTCACTCATCATCTATACCGCTTAATCCTCTATTCAGGGTCGCGGGGGGCCTGGAGTCTATCCCAGGAGACTTAGGGCACAAGGCGGGGTACAACCTGGACAGGGTGCCAATCCATCACAGGGCACACACACATACACACACTCATTTACACACTACAGCCAATTTGGGAACACCAATTGGCACCAAATGTGGGAGGAAACCAATTAACCTACATGTCTTCGGACTGTGGGAGGAAACCGGAGAACCCGGAGGAAACCCACCAAGCACGGCGGGGGGAACACGCAAACTCCATGCACACAGAGACGGGAATCGAAACCAGACCCTGGAGGTGCAAGGCGACAGTGCTAACCGCTACACCACCGTAGAATAGTAAGCCGAAATCTTACCGTACCAAATCAGCAATAGAAAAATGATCTCAAATATGAATTGAGTCTCATTATTTGGATTTAACATATATAATGTATTTGAAAGAAAGACAACCACGAATGTTTGAGAGACACACTGTGTCAGCATTCAATAACATGAACATTTAACCATCCTTAGTATTTGCCTGGTCAAGGTTATGATTTAAACGTACGTGCAAACTGGTAGTCTTAATGATGCCACAGTGTCACGCAGGTGGGTATAATCACGGGCATGTGACATGCAGGGACTTCTGGGAACAACAATAGTTTATCATCTCCATGACTCCAACCTGACACAACCCCCTTCTAAATCCTTTTTTTTTTTTTTTTGATAAACTCGGCACACAATGAAGCAAAGTTCTCCATGCGCTTGGGGTCAGGGGTGTCACTTTCTCCGAGAAGAGGGCACAAAGTTCTCCACGCTGCACCAGGGGAGCAGAAATCTACACAATGGAGCAGAACGTTCTCGGCAGTGGAAGATGACATGACATCAAAGGCAGGACAGCGACACGGCGTGACATCCTTATTGGCGTCCTCGTTGGGGCAAGGTCAGGGGCGAAGACGTTCACTCCAGACTCGGAGGTCGTGGCAGGTTGAAAAAAAAAAAAGCAGGTCTTCTGTTTGTTCTGTGACTTGGACATGACTTGTGAGAACGTCTCAGCAGACTACGGCTTGGGCCTCGACCACCGGCCTCCAGCTTGGACTTTCATTGAAGACGTCTGGGCTGTATGCGGAGAAGGTGATAGCTGTGCCATCAGCTTCGAGCTTCCTTTGGAGAAAGCGCAGACCGTTGAGTCATTCTGTTAGGAATCTTACATGCAGTACAGTACACCCACATCACACGCTTCCTCTTCAGCAGAGCTTCCTGAATAATGTAGTCTGCTGCATCCATACAGTATTTTCAGGTTTAGCATTACGTCAGCAGTAATGATGAGTGAAAGCAAAGTGAATAACTACACAGGACCAAACCTTGGCATGGGTTGAACGTAGCGGACGCTAGAGAAGAAGCATACGAAGAGCAGACAAAGTGGCACATTGTTGGTGGACATGTGACATGCAAGAGAGGCTGTTAAGTGCAGCGTAATTTCTTAATTGCAAAGTTGCAATTAAACCAATTGTAAAATATTGCAAACAAAAAAACAAAGCCTGTGCAATTCACTTGAGTGAGTTATAGGTTTTTATAATGAACTGTTATTTAATGGGTTTACTGTAAGTTTGACTACAGATGATGCAGATAAAAGACAGAGATATGAAGAGAACTGAACAAGACACATGTGCAGAAATTGGCACTGAGGTACAAAAAGAATCAAATAAATTCATCTGAATTATGATTATAATAAAAGACTGTATTTAATGGTCAAAATGCTGCATCTTGTGTGTACAAAGTGCGAAAGTAACCACAGTTTATTATCTTACAAACGTAGTATGAGGTTCTTATGTTTTGAAACATAACCGTTTAGATCGTTCAGATCCTCACACACTCTTCACACGAGTGAATCTCCCCTGAGTGACCTTATTATCCTTGACGATGATTATCATGGAGAGTTTTATGGCCCTGAAATGAACCTAAACCAGCCTACACTGGTGAGCGTTCGGCTGTACTGTCTATAAAGCAGGACACCAGGATCAGGATAACGTGTGCGGTTCGGTTTGGGGACACTGTCACGACGTCCTCATGCTGTAGTCAGCACGTTTAGGTGATAATGAGTCATTACCATTTTCAAAAAAGGAAAAAAAAAAAAAAAAAGGTTAAATTTGAATATGTCTAGACAATCCAGTCAGCATGCTGCAGGCTGCTCTGAGGATCGGTTCAGTGTTCTTTAGGATTCAGAGGATTAATCAGACTCGGCGAAGGCGGCAGGTTCATGAAGAAGCAGAGAGATGAGATGGGATGGGATGGGATGGGATGGGTGGTGGTGGTGGTGGTGATGCGGTGAGGGGGGTATGAGGGACTTATTCAAGACTTATTTAAATCTTCCTGGTAGATTAGAGACCGGTTTGACAAGCTTTTCAGCACTTGTGATATCAGAGGGCTTTTCATGCTATAGAGAAAGAGGTTAATCCATTCGGAATTCAAAGCAGGGATGCAGACGCACGGCGTCAGATGTTTTCGAGAGAATATTTACATATTATTTGATTATATATATATACATATATATATTTTTTGTTGTTGTTGTTTGTTTGTTTGTTTGTTTGTTTGTTTGTTTTGTGTGGACAATTGCATTATTTTGTCTTTGTCGAAGAGGGATTTGCCGAAGGCTTTCCCGCACTTCTGCACTGAATATTGATATCAATATCTATTAATAAATGTTTTATGGATATTGATACATTACAGGATTAAATACATTTATATACAAAACCAATCAAAAGTTTGGACAGACCTCATTATCCCGTGATCCTTCCAGATTTAAACATTTCTCTACACTGTAAAAACAAATGCAGTACACAAACTACACAATCATCTCCTCTGAACAGTTGATATTGAGATACTAATGAAGCTCTGTAAAGCTTCATAACGGCTCTAATCTGAGGTGCTGGTTGTTAATCGGTGATTTCTGAGGCTGGTGACTCTAAATGAACGTCTCCTCTGCAGCGGAGCTAAAGTTTTGGTCTTGCTTTCCTGGGAAGGTCTTCATGAGAGACAGTTTCATGATGGAGCTTGATGGGTTTCGCAGATGCACTCGACACACAATACTGTTCATACAAGAACTGTTCCAGAACAGCCGACCTTCATGTCTTGAAATAACGACTGACTGTTACTCTTCTTGTTGGTACCTAATTACTTAATGCAATATGTGTTATTTCAAAGGTATGAAAAAACCCAGTATTGTATGAATGAGCAATCTAGAAAATAAATCACAAAACCAAAAACACTGAAATAGTAGGGTGTACCCAAACCTTTTGACTGGCACCGCATATAACATCCCAGTGGCTGATACCGCAGCACAAAGACGTCTTGTGGAGTCGCCCAGAGCCGCCCCAGTGGCACAAAGGGAACCTACCAGTTTCATCATGGTGCCTGATGGGTTTTTGCAAACGCACTTGACAATACTGTTCTTGCAAGAACTCTTCCAGCACGGCTGACCTTCATGTCTTAAAATAATTCAGTACGTATGTGTTATTTCATAGTTTTGAAATCTCCAGTATTGTTCTAGAATGCAGAAAATAAATCACAAAACAAAAAAGATTTAATTATAAGGTGTATCTGTAACATGAAAACATGGATATATGTTACATTACCTTTAAAAAAAAAAAACTTTTTTTTTTTTTACATAAAATATGTACAGCATGTACAGTAACTGGACCAGGAATTCCCATAAGAGTTTGTCTTTAAATGTACACTTTAAGTACCTTTCTAGCCAAAGGGTTAACAACCAAAGTGAACAGGAATGGTACAACTTAGTACATATTTGCACACACATACACAAAATAAATTATAATAAAAAAGTTAAAAAAATAATAATAAATGAATATATAT
>QMIH01000440.1:341598-359151 GCA_003987875.1 Clarias batrachus | reverse complement strand
GTGTGTGTGTGCGTGCGTGTGTGTGTGCGTGTGTGTGTGTGTGCGTGCGTGTGTGTGTGCGTGCGTGCGTGTGTGTGTGTGTGTGTGTGTTAAACCCGCACAGACTCCCTTATTGTCGTTTCCATATAGAATATTATAAATTCCACATGATGACAGAGTCGTAAACACAGTAGTTTTTCAGAAATAGAACCCAGCATTGTCTCACAGGATTGTTCTCGCACGATTCCTGCGGCTTAACTCTCACAACTCTACCTATAAAGGGAAATTGACGGTTGAAGAGTTTGTTTAGAGAAATAGTTAAAAAGTTGCTGATCTTTAATGTAATCAGTGATATTATTATTATTATTATTATTATTATTATTATTATTTCAGGTTGAAGTCCACGTCCATGTCTGTGTGTCTCTCTCTGTACAGCAGAACTCTCTGTTTAACTTATTAATAGACAGAAATCACATTCTGTAAGGTTGAGTGTCTGACGCCTTGTTTACACTAAGTTGTACTTCTTTTGGTGCTCAGACAAATACACTCCCTGTTCGGTAATCGGAGAGAGAATCACAGATCAGAAATGGAAAAAGCAGATCAGATAAAGATGTTTATAAAGTTTTGTATTAAAACGACTCCGTCGCGTTAAAATTCACTTCTACCACTTCAGCGCTGTTAAAATATCAACTAATCCCAGTAAAAATATTCACTTTATCTTTTCTAATTAATATCTATTGCTGCAGGTGTTTGTTTACATCGAGCGAGTAGCGCATTAGTAGCTTATTGTAAAGTAGATGATTAAATCCGACGCATACAGTAACTGTTCGTAACATCGCTTTTACTCAACATTTTGGTTTGCCGGTTAAACTTCAGGCAGAAATCTAAGTACTGTAACAGTTTCATTCAATTCTGTCCAGCGCTCGATTTCCTGTAAGAATCTAATCTAATCTGGCACAGACTGTAACTTCTCATAACATCGCTTCTACTCAGCATTTCTATGGCACTCATGGTGCTGGTTAAACTTCAGGCCAAACCCTAAATCCTGCCCAAGTTTCACTCAATTCTGTCCAGCCAGTTTCGCGTGACGCTGTGACAAAATCTGATTGGACAGACATACAGATATTCAGACGTACAGACAGAACTGGTTTCAGTTCCTCCCATGTATGAAACGTAAAGGAATCATAGAGAGTTCTGACCAGCGTACAGTCGTTACAGACGAAACCTTTTCCCCAGTGATTTTGAAATCATTTCATAAGAAGACCGAATTCTTGATGGGGGAAGAAAAAAAAAGTCAGTTTTCACTCCAGAACGAGTCACACCGGACACACTCCACTAGCAGGAGTACGGAAATAGCAGTGTGAAGTGCTTACCAGCTACAACAATGTCATAGGTTCAGATCCCTCCGTGCACTGAGAGAGATCTTTGTGCTTTCCTTTTTGTACATAAAATCTATCTGTAGCACTGATATTGTTTTACAAAAATCGAAAGAAATCTCACACACTCCTCCTCCTCCTCTATAACCGGTGTTATAGAATGAAATACCGCTTCCTTTAGAGACGGACCTGATCTATTTCCTCGGACCGATCGCAGGGTTTAAGTGTTCCAGAAGGGGAAAAGAGCTGCAGTGACAGACTGTAGTCTCACACAAACACTGCGAAGCTTTTGTTGTCGAGGTTGGAGGGTGGTGAGAGGGGGGGGGGGGGGGGGGGGGTATATGGGGGGTGTATATGGGGGCACGAGGCAATCTCGAAATTCTCCCAGCTTGTGGTGGAATCAATTAAAACACATGCTGTTTATTACCAATTGACTGAAATGAACGCTTTCTGTAGAGAGAATGCTCGGCAATCCAATTTTTTTCCGAATGCGGCTGTGAAATGAGGCATCACTTTTACAACTGTTTCGCGTGACAGAGGCTTCTGGTTCCTCGCCGAGCGAACGGGAAAAAAAAAAAAGAGTCCTCGATTACTACTCCGCGCGCCGCCGTAGACTTTATGCTAATGTCCTGATCCTATGGCGGCGTAAACGTTCTTGGAGTGAGTCTTTACAGCCGAATGCATATGATGATCTGTTTAACCCTAACACACACACACACCACGATTAACACAAGCCGCCAATTCCCGAGCCGGCCGCCCGCCGCGTGCGGCTGTATGGATCTGCTTTGAGGTTCTTATCAGTCGCTCCCAGTTGCCGCTATAATTCTCAGACTCACCGACTACACACATTCTTCCGCAGAGCGGAGCGGAGCGAGCGACGCCGCGGCCCCGCCCGACTTCACAGCCGCCTCCGTGGCGGAGGGAGCGCGGCACGCCGCGCAGCCTGCGAGGTAGACATTAGGACTCGACGTCGGACAGATGCGAAGATCGTAATGCTGGTAGCTGTGGGCTTGACATGTTACCCGGATTTCTTTATTTCTTTATTTATTTTTTTACAAACGAACACAAATGTTGTGTGTCACACTTTCGAGTTAATGGCACGGGGAGAGATCATCAGCGAGGCCTAGCAGGCATTTCGGTTCAGCTCAGGGCCGCAGCTCGTTGATGCTCAGTGGTGAGGCTTGTTGCTGACAAGCATCATTAGAAAATGCCCACAATGGCTGGATATTTTGGGGACTTTTGCTTAGTACCGCAAATGTTTTTTTCCCCCCGAAAAAAATTCAGATTGGTGAACATTTCAGTATTTTAATAATTACCATCATTTAAAATATGATAATAATGTTTCATTTATGCGGCGTCTTTCCAAAAGGCACTTGAGAAGGAGTGTAGTAATGAAGCATGGTCGAATGTAACAAAGGATAATGGGCCTCATTTATCAAACTGGATACCAACAGATTTATTCCTAAATCGTTTGCACCAGCATTTACACCAGAAATTTGCTATTTATGAAAATAAATTCTGAGAAGAAGGAGAAGAAGAAGAAGAAAAAAAAGTGGGGTTTGGATTCTGCTCGTGCTCCTGTGTGTGTTTGTGTTTGTGTGAATAAACTAACGGCAAACCTCGACAATATCGTCAGCGCACTTTTAGATATGGAAAATCTGATCAAGAGCATTTTACTCACACTCTCAGGATTATGCAGACGAACGTACAGTGGGCGTGTCCTCCAAACAAATTTACATGCAAATCATTTTATTCTGTTTTATCTGCATTCATTCAAAACCACAAGATCACACGCTCACCTATTGTCTATACCGCTTCATCCTGTATGCAGGACTGCGTGGGTCCTGAAGCCTACACCAGGGCAGGAGGTGGGGTACAGCACATCTGGACAGGGTGTCAATCCATCGCAGGACACACACACACACACACTCTCATACACTACAGGCAATTTCAGGAACGCCTAGTTTGCTTGTCTTTAGACTGTGGGAGGAAACCAGAGTCCCCAGAGGAAACCCACCAAGTACAGGGAGGACATGCAAACTCCATGCACACAGACCCCGAGGTGGGAATCGAACCCGGATCCTGGAGTTGCAAGGCGACAGAGCTAACCACAGTGTCACCTTGCAAGAAGGTCAAGCTTCCCAAAACAAATCGTTCAGTTATGCATTGAAGAATACATAATGTTTGGGTTTTCGGAGATGTCAGGTAGAACAATAAAATGATTACTTTTAAAGCGTGTACATTTTACCACTATGGGAATGATGTCACAAAAATTTAAAACTGTCAATTTCTTTCATTCTTTTTTTTTTTTTTTATGGCCATAGAAACAACCGAAAACAACCTCGTGATCATGTGTATCTGTGCCATTTCTTTGCCGTTCTGATTCCTCTTTTTTTATATCTTTTGCTGAATCCTGTTTGTACAGTTGGTTCAAATGAAATCAAATTCAGTTCATATATACAGTATGTTTATTAAAAAAAAACACAATGGTTAAATGCGCAGAGTTTTTAGGGCTACGCCGTAAAACAAATGCCTCGGCTGATCCCAGATTTCGTGCTACTGTTATACAGTACAGTCAGGTCCATACCTATTGGAACAAAAGCTACTGTACTGTATGTTTCTTGTCGCTGGGCCCCTGCACACCACCGCCAAATGCAAATGCAACACTCAGAAGCACCTCCAGGCATTTCTATCTGCTTGATTAGTCATGGAGCAATGAGGGAACAGGCCACACCTGGCGTGCAACTGCTTGTCAGCCGTTTGTTCCATTATTTATGAGCTCCCCAAAAATGGGTATGTGTGTGTGGGGGGGGGGGGTGTATGCGTATGAAAATGGTTGTAATTCCTGAATGATTTATGCAATGTTCTGGTAAAAATACTTAAATGTTATGACTTCACTATTTGTATTGATTTTTTATGATGCTTTATCTGAGTTGCAGAGGCCGGAGTGGACACTGGACAGGGTGCAAATCCATCACACACACACACTACCGGCAATAACCGAACGCCAGTTAACCTAAATTCTCTTTGGAATGTGGAAGGAAACCGGAGGAAACCCACCAAGCACTGGGAGAACATGCAAACTCCACGCACATACAGTAGACCTCGAGGCAGGAATCGAACCCTGGACACGGGAGGTGCGATGCCACTGTGCTAACCACTACGCCTGTGGACACGACCGTATAATTGAATTTAGTTGACTGTATATTTCTCTGTTTTTGAGACTTTACCTTGACTGCTCATTTTGTGCTCGCAGCTCTTTGTGCGCGCATTACCTTTTATGGCGTTTTTGTGGGCGTCGCTATATGCAAATGAGCTGAGACATGCTCACATGAGTTGTGTCAGCTGACCTACATGACACGATTATAATTTTTTTTTTTTTTTTAATCATCATGTTATGAAATGTACATGATGATGTAGAATTTCCCTCGTCATGAGAGCGTTCCTTTAAACCTAATGCAGTGCGGCCTCGACGTTAGAAAGCTTTAAATCTGGCGACATGCTGGAGTGTGTGAAATGGAGCGTCAGCAGGCGTGTCCTCAGCTCAATGTCATTACGGCTCCGGCAGGATGATTCTAAAAGCAGGCCGTCGTGATCTTTTATGCACTTTTATGTGGCTTAGCATTTAATTATACATCAGTTCAGGGCCTTGGAAGGAGACCCCATCAGTGCGCAGGTACAAACTGCTGCATTATTGAGCACCTCGCTGGCAAATAGGCTGTGTACAGAGGTCGGGCTCGGTCGGTAGCGCATCCATTTAGTCTCGTCTTTCTGTATACGCACAGGATTCTTCAGCTGGATTTCTAAAGGTTTTAATAACCGGAGATCCATTGAAGCACTGCCTATAAGGCGTCTCACCAGGGCATTGATTTTTAATTCACATTTTTGCTTTTGTCTCACCAGGACTTTGCTAAACTCCAGGGAGAAGTGTGCATTTATCTTGGCTACGCTGCTGTTGTGTGTGCTTGGGCACGGACACACAGCCAAATGGGAACTTTTCCAAATGCACATATCAGTCTTCTTAATTTGCACCTCTGGAGCAGTGCTAAGTAGTTCCAACTGAAGTAAATGACTCAGTATGAAAACCAATAGGAAGCTATAACAAGCAGCCAGTAAAGTATGCATGTCCTGTGTGCATGCGAGAGCTGGGGAAGAACTTTGGGTTGTGCATGAAGTGTTAAGGCTTCATCTGTGCTGTGTGTGTGTGTGTGATGTGTGATGTGTTGAAAGGGGGTCAGGAGGGTCTACAGGCAGTGACAGGTAAGGCAGCTCACCACAAATGAGGCCTGCGTGAGTACAAACTTCCCCCTCGAGACAGAACAAACTGCTTTATGAGCTACAGCAGCATCACCGCAGCATTGCCGCTTTATTACCTCTAGTGAATACATGGAGATAATGATTATAATATTATAATGTAGGCAGAGTCGAATGCGTATCTACAACAGGAAAGCCACCGATGCCGAGGAGCGAGGACGTCTGGGGTGCGATCGGTGCTCCAGCTCATCCCAGTGTGCTCAGTAGAGTTGAGGTCAGGGTTCACATGGGAAACCACCTTCATGCTGGAGCAGGTTTTAGTGAAACGTACAGTAGTGCATGTTTTGTTGTCCTGCAAAAACAGTCATAACATGGGTTCCCCCTGTGTCCCCATTTGGCACTGGGATGTTGGTACTGGTTACTTTGGGTGTTGTGGGTTTCAGGTCGGGGCCTCGGTGGATCTGACTTGTTTGTTCAGCGCATTCCATGGACACCCAATCAGATTGAGTACTGTATATACACACAGTGCCATGAAAAAGTATTTGCCCCCTTCCTGATACTGTATATATTGTATTTAGTTTTTTTTTTTTTATCTTTGTCACGCTTACATGATTGAGATCCAAAAAATTATGATTTATTTTATTAATGGGAAGAAAAAAAAAAAAACTGTCCAAATCTGCCTGGCTGTAGGTGAAAAAGTAATTGCCCCCTTAACCTAATAATTGGACAGCAACTGCAATCAAGCGTTTGCGATAACTGGCAACAAGTAGTCTTTCACGTCACTGTGGAGGAATTTTGGACCACTCTTCTTCCCAGAATTGTTTGGATTGGTTTAACCCATTTAAGCGATTTAAGTCCGGGTTTTTGACTAGGCCACTCCTAGTGAAACCTTAATTTTCAGAAATGGACATGCTGGTATGTTTCGGATCATTGTTTTGCTGAATAACCCAAGTGTGCTTGTGGTCACACACTGGTGGCTGGACGTTCTCCTTCAAGATTTTCTAGAGCAATTGCAGAATTTAGGGTTCCATCAATTATGGCAGGTCGTCCTGGTCTTGAGGGCACAGAGCAGCCCCAGACCTTCACGCTTCTTTTTTATGAAACGCTGTGCGAGTTTTACGCCAGATGTGACGGGACGGCACACCTTCCAAAAAGTTCACCTTTAGTCTCATCAGTCCAAGTCTTGGGAATCATTACCAGAGGTAACAAATCCTGCTAATCATCATATATACAACATATACACAGGGATGAACTGTTCATAGATTGGAGAGGTTTTGCTCACTAGGCAAAAAAAACAGAGAATATGGGAAAAAGCATTGCTCTATTTTAAGCAGCCTTGGATCGATCACGCTCGGTTGAGTTTGAAACTGGATATCATGAGTTTTCTAGCTCAGCAACTTCTCCATTCTTATGAAACACATGGCAGGAAGGATAAATCAGCTGACTATCATCTTTCATTCACCTATACACAAATGCACAGCCGTCTAGAAAGCAGAAGATAAAAACTCAAGCATGAAATGGTTTCCCTCTCGATGCTGTTACCGGATAGGCTGCACCTCCTGCCAGTCACCCTCCACTTCACTTGCGGTGGTCAGGGAGTCATGGCGATTGATCTATCTAAGCTGTAGGTGGTGCACAACCGTACATGAGTATTTTAGTCATTTCTGACTCAACAATCATGTTGAAAAAAATGTATGTAGTGTAGATTTAAGGTCATTTTCACTCGTGTCTGCCATTTCAATCATTTTAAAACATACAACATTTCCGAATAATTTGATTTTGAAAGTTGTCACCTTCTCAAAAACATCATGACCAGCACTTAGACAAACCAGACATCTTATAAAGCTGTCAAAACCAGACATATTCTGTAATGAGGCGGCTAACTGTGTTACTAATGCACAGCTATCAGGACTCTCTCGCTCTCTCTCTCTCTCTCTCGCTCTCTCTCGCTCTCTCTCCTCTGGCCTGCATATTAGTAGGTCTGGTTACATTAAAAAGCAAATCTTATCCCTGCAAGCTTTTGCTCTGACACGAGAACTGCGAAAAGCCACCTATTGTACTTCTGCTTTAAAAGTAGAGTGCAGTCATGCTCGGAAACACTATGACATCTACGAGCTGAGGCACATTCATTTTTATCATCGCTGGGAGGGCGTTCCAGCTTTAATCCTGCTCTCCGTGTCCTAAGACTCAGCACACTTAAAACAGCTTAGAGTTGCTCGGAAATCCGCCCCAAATCCGATGACACCGGAGAAGTTTTCACAAAGCTGTGAAATATTGCTTATTAGAGCTACCATACTCTTAGCAAAACTGCAAGGAGAGCGGGGGGGGGCGCCAAAATAAACGGCCAACAGATTTGACTCCCTTTATAGGTCTCTAAAGCTGCGCTTGATGATGCAAACTCGAACTCCAAGCACTTGGTCAGCCGAGGAACTTGTGCGCTAACTTCTGGGATTCTCAAGGCGTGTGAACTGAAGGAGACGTGAAGGTAGCATACTGTAACGCTTGGCTGATCTGGGAAAAAAGACGGGCGTAATGGGGTAGGAACTCCTGAGACGTCATCACGCCAAAATGGGAATATATAAACTATTAGCAAGTAGTTAAATAAATTCGTAGCAGCTGCATTTTTATTAGCTTCTAAATGCCATTGGCTTTCTCAACACGGAGACAAATATTAACCTTATTTAAGCCACACTGCATTAAAAAAAAAAGCATTATAAATGAAACCTTTTGACAGGAACACCACCACGGACTGTGTTGAGACTTCACAATGTGGACCTTATGATCTACTGGAAAGGTGGAAATCATCCGGATTATGATGCGCAGACGGATTCTTCCTGAAGTGGCACGTTTCTAAGTAACGCCCACAAGGAGGCTTGCCATAGAAGGCCCTGGGCGTAGGAAGCCAGGTTGATGATGTATGTCCACCACCCAGTGGGCCAGCCTCTGTCAAGGCAGAGATTGTACCTGTGTGTCTCCTCTGTGACAGATGGAGCGTTGATATGAATTCTCAGCAGGTCCTCCATCATGGTGCACTGCAGTAGATTGATTAACAAAGGTGGGTGAGATGAGATCGACCACAAGGTCATTCTGGAAACATCCGAGCATGAGGCGTGTGGGTACTCTAATCCTCCAAATCCTTTTCGCTGGAGTGATTGCTGACAACAACAACAACAACAACAACAACAACAAGAGCAACAACAAAAAAGCCAGTCTTTAGAGAGAGAGAGAGAGAGAGAGAGAGAGACCTATTTCAGTTTGGCAACCTGCACTTAAGGGACTCCAGTCTCAGAGTGAGATCTCATGCCAGGCTCTTGTGGGAGGAAGGCTGGTGAAGCCACCAAGTTACCTGCCCGGTCCTGTCGATACGGGACAGCTGTAACTCGGGACTAATCAGAGAGGACTTCTGTCCACACGCAGGACTCGGTAGAAGAAGTAGAGGCAGAGATACTCTAGACAATGAGGCTTGTGCGTCAGCATCAGCACCACAGTAATCGGTAGATCGATCTTGCACTGATGAATTGGTGACCATGTGTCCTTCGAACCTGTGAGCGATGTCATCATTGCTGGATATTCTGCATACGTGGTGTCTCAGAACATGTCCACCGGCCCGTCATGGCAATACATCACCTTAGATACTGCATGTCAACATGCTTACCTATAAATCCCATCTCATTGCACATTGCAAAACAGGCACTGATGCAGACGCCTTAACCAATATTTCTAAGCTTTTACACTTTAAGGGTTTCAGTATCGTACAGGGTCAGGTGGAGCTCAGTGATTAGGTGATGGACCATCAAGTTGTCACAGTTGAGGTCTTAACTCTCAAGACCTCAGATATATTTAATGAGTTAAAAATGTAAGTGACTCTGGATAAAGGCGTCTAGCAAATGTTGTAAATGTAAATATCACCTGTGTGTTAGTAACAAACACCTGAATAAACATAAGGTTAAAAGAACATAACTTTTTTTAGGACACCACATGATGTAGATTTTTTTTTTTTTTCCACTCAGACATTCAAATAAATGAAAACCAAGTTATAATGCGATAAACATGAAAATTTATCTCACTCTGATTTATGAGAATATTCGTCCATCGTACCATCATTGTTTATTCATTTTTTTGTCTTTGTAAAATGTCCTTAAGGTACAATATTGCTAAGCATGTCAACATTGTTGGCAGCATCAGTTGAAAAAGAAGGTACTGTATATCTCCATTTTAATTTTAACACCCAAAATTCCACTCGTACTGCAGGATAAAGATGGCCGAGAGCCTTCCTTCCTTCCTTGTGATGAAAATAATGATCTTCATTTTTCAAACATTCAAACTAAGCCAATCAATGCTCTATAGAGACTCCGATCACGTACCTGCCAAGGACAATGCCGCTAATTTTGCATGTACAATAATTTCATCCCCTTCACCGTTAATAAATTAGTCCGTCTTGCGAAACTACTGCGTATTCTCCTTTCACTGCATTTCTTGTCGTAAATCTTTTAATCAGAATTATTATCTGGCTATAATGCGCGTTTCCTGAATTCAGGGTGATGTGGGCCGAGTGAAGAAGCGTTGCAGTCATGTGACTACCGTGACGTCAGGCACAACAGTGGATGGTGGAAGCACAGTTTACTGACATTAACCTACTGTATTAAGTTTGGGGTGTATTTCAGATCCAGAGAAATAACGATCACTTGTTGATTACCTGATCACCTACTTTGTCACACCGATAAAAGATAAAAACCTAGCAACCGATGGTTTCTGTTCTCGTGATTATCACATACAGTATGTTGGTGGACTTATTCAAAACAGGAACAAACATGTGAAAATGGATTAAAAAAATTTCATTTGCAAAAGTTTGATTTATCGTAACGTGATCACAGTGTATAAATATTTAATTCCAACTGGATTTGGTGGCGTTTGCTAGTGCTAGCGTTAGCACTCGCACATTCATGGCTTCTGGAACATGCTCGACCTTAACTAATACTGACAATTCAAGCTTTCTAATTAATACAGTAGCTAAGTAACTGTTCCAGGGTTGAATTACGTCCATCGTTGCAAAGCAGCTTTACAGAATCGAAAACAAATGATGGAAATGCAATGCTAACATGCTATGTAGCATACAACACGTCGTGCATTTGATCAGGGGTTGGAAAAGTCTACCTGAGCCTCGAATAACTACCTGGACTCCATATTAGCTTCAATTAACATCTGTTAACAACTGTTCTACAGTATGACTGCAGATCGATTCCTGCTTTCTGTTTCACCCAGATGAGGATGGGTTCCCTGTTGCGTCCGGTTCCTCTCAAGGTTTCTTCCTACTGCCATCTCAGGGAGTTTTTCCTTGCCACCGTCGCCCTCGGCTTGCTCATCAGGGACTATCTTATCGTTTCGATTCATACACGTTCACATTCCATACAAACTTAAATCATTCTTTTAATTGTTTAAAGCTGCTTTGTGACAATGACAACTGTTAAAAGCGCTATACAAATACAATTGAATTGAATTGAAAAGGTGTGAGAAGCTAGATAGCTTTGTAGCTTGTGGTAGCTGTGAAGAAAAAAACAAAACAAAACATGGACAATCCAGAGGCAATTTGGAAATGACTTTAGCAATTACTAAGCAGACAAAGTGGTGCTTAAGATGCGAGATGTGTTTTCTTGCTGGATGTGCTTCAGTATGTGGGGTTTGGTACTGACATCCGGTGAGTAACGTCCCTTTTGTTGTCCAGACGTGGGCGGGACCCTGGAGGACAGACGTCATGACGTCAGGTGCAGAGCTTCTGTAGTTTGAAACAAAACAAAACAAAAAAAACATTTGCACAATTAAGTCTATGTACCAACTTACCATGTCCTCCTGGGTTGCATTGAGGCTAATTTAAAACCAGTGACTTGGGGTGTTTGTTGTGCTACCAGGCTGTCAAGATGGATCTCGGCCCTCATGGGTCACAGGATGTGCATCATATGAGCTTTTATTTATTTAATTATTTATTTATATTTAATGGAAAGAATCACCTGGTGTCAAAGCAGCATTTCTAGCCCTGTATGTTCATTGAATAATTTCTCCTTCTCCTTCTCGTACCCTTGTAGTCTTGTGTACAGAGTCTTGTACAGTGACTCCACGGACTAGGAGATGAACAACACTTCATCATATTGCATGTGGGCTGCCAATAACAATTGTCTTGACTTGACAAACACACGTTCCCTTTAGTGGCCAGGTGACTTTTTGGGAGAAATGGCCCCCTTTTGAAGGAGGCAGCCGGAAGACCCTTGTGGATATATTATCTGCAGCCCTCAGCTGAGACGCGGAACCTGCCAGGCCTTCGGTGCCAGGCCGCAGGATGCTGCTTCCTCCTGTTTTGGCACAAACTTCAGGGCAGATGCCATTCATGTCTCTCGGGCATGTGTGCGTGTGTGCGTGTGTGTGTGTGTTGGATGAAACCTGTGGCTGCAGAGCTTCAAGGAGGAAGAGACAAGCGTGAAATAGACTGTCTGTAACAGTGGAGTGCCAGACAGCCCGGCCTCGCCAACAGATGGAGGTGTGAACTATCAGGACGGAGATATGGAGGTATGTACTGTACGGTCAGGGAATCTGTAAGCTGGATCGAAATAATCCAATGAGTTCTTATCCGTGCTGAAATGATTTCTGGCGCAGATATGTTTTATATTAGAAATTTATGAAAAACTTAAAGAATGGAACCTTTGTGAAGTGCGAAGCAAGTTTAAATTTAAAACACTGTCGTGTGACAATGGTTTGCTTGTACCGCCAGCTAGACGCTAGGGTATTGTCTGCCTCTGTGTCACGTTTCCATGGAAATCTGTCTGAGAATGATTAAATCTTCCAAAGGAATCTAAAACACCATCACCTCCCTCTTCCCGTTTGCTGCTCGCACCACGGCGGAGTGCTGGAAACATATCCTCATCCGTCTATATACAGTACTGTATATATAAATATATGTGCAGCTGATAAATGCACGAGCTTGCGTTTAAATCAGGGGATTAATTAAAATACCTCTGCGTTCATTTAACCATCCCACGATTTGTCCTTCGACCACAAACCTGTCATAAATCAATAGTCATTCATGTGCAACCAGAATTTATGCAGAGTTTCTTCCATTAACTAGAAATGCTTTTGTTTTTCTCTGTACAGAAAGCATTTTCACAGCGTTTGAGCGTTCTTGCATCACTGATGTTACTAGGATAAGTCGTATCAAATTTTATAAATTGCATTTGATCCTCGGAATTTTATAAACGCCTGCACAATACTAGTACTACGCCGGGCGTTCGAGTCAAACCGGGACTTTTGGTTCTTCTCAGAGTTAAAATCTCCCTTTATTTCTCTATATAATCCCCTGCTTCACTAATGCACTTATTCGAGCGTTTCGCTTGAATGACATCAAGGTTAAAAGTTTTTTCAGTACTCTGGCGTCATGATTGGTACCGCCTGGCCTCTCAGGAACGGGCCAAACATATGGAAATGCCCTGCAGCGAGTATTACCGTCTATGAACCGAGTTCGTCTGCAGTGGCAGTGTTCACAGACGTACGGCCTTCTTTAAAACGTCTGCTCCGATTGACACATTACAAGTCCCGGTTTGACTTGAACACCCATTGTACAGATAAAAGAACTGAACAGATAGAAGGGATACGATTCTACTAATGTGTATTTAGGATATTAAGACTTAAGAAAAAAAATTATTAGACATCTTACAGTACTGAGTTTTTTTTTCTTTTTTTTTCTTTATACAACAAATGAATTTTATTTTCAAAATAATCTTCATTCAGTGTTCATCCTGCTTAAGTCTTCATTTAACTGCTGGCGAGTACTCCGCTTCTCCGGCTGGCTTTCAGCCCAAAGGATCGAGACGTACAGTATATATACATGCCTGACTGAGGCAGTGTGAGAAAGGAAATGCAAAAGTGGCTTCTGGTAAATGCATGTATCGCAGGAGCGCTTTCATACCACATGGTAAGTAAGGAGTGTCGGTGTGTGTGTGTGTAGCTGAGCAACCAAAATGTGAACCACGTAATTCTGAGAGCGAAAATACTTACTACAGAGAAAAAAAAAGAAAGAAAGAAAACAGCCTACTGGAAACAGGTGCAGCTGCATTCAAAGGGCTGTCAACACACACGGGGATAATCAGCTGGCAGTTACAGTGGATAGGAACTGAAGACGAAGTTTCTGTCATGAGATCGGACGTCTGATTCTTCTCGTGCTGCAGCGTAATCAAAGCGGGAAGGGTGATGATGCTTGCACAGAAAGCCTGCGAGCAAGCTAAATAGGGCATAGAAGAGAAACTGAGAGAATGAGTGATAGAGAGAGAGACAGCGAGAGAGAAAGAGAGAGATTGTCAGAAAAATTAGAAAACAACTGCACGGGCCACATGGTGCATCATGGCAGCAGTGAAGTGAATAACACAACATGAGAAAGCTTAGCAGAATATTGATTTAATGCTGCGTTCAAGAAGTGGAAGATGTGTGTCCTGCATTACACACGCTCTGTTTAACACATGCTCCAGGCTTTCGCTTCCCTCCCACAGAAGATCCTTTAAGCAAAAGCATCTAACACACGCTTTCTTCGCCACTAAATGCGTAAATGAATTAAAAGGAAGTAATAAAGAATTAATATTGTATGTGGGACATGTATAAAAAAAAATATTAAAAAAAACACTACCATAAATTACCAAACATCTTGTACAATCTCTGATTACCAGACCCTCAATTTTTTTAGGTGATACGGCTTCTTAAAATTTTCTCATAAAAATCAAGAAATGAAATTTTACAATAATATATATAAAAAAATGATTTCTATAAAAATTAAAATTTGATATAATGAAAATATAAAATTTCATTTTTGATCATTTATTTAGCTTGTAACACACACATTTTTTTTTTTTTTTTTTTATGAACTGAAAGAATATTTATCATAGCCATGCTGGCTTGGATTTCATGCCCTTGCTTATAATATTTTCTATTAAAAAATGTGCAGTTCTAAGATTCCTCTCTCCTCTTGTCACCTTCAATATCTTCTATGAATGAGTTTACTCGTACTTTATTGATAAAATGGAACAGAATAAAAACAGACCCAGGGAAAAAAAGAAAAGGAAAAGGAGGGGGGGGGGGTTATTACCCTGCACTTCCATATACAGTACATAACATTTACGAAGCCTTAGTAAACAATTCCTTGATTTAACTCTAGCATGAATTGCCTCCTACTCTATAGCCGTGTTATTTCACATACACATTCATTCTGAAGTGTGTTACACCCCCTGAAAGTCACATCACAGGTGCAGCTTAACCCCTGTACTTCCCTTCCCGGTGATGAACTAAAAACAAGAGTGTGATGACGAAAAACGTGTGTGCATGCTTGACCATCCCATCCACATGTGCCTTTTAAAGTTAGTGATGTTAGGTGATGATGTGGCACGTCTGAAACGCTGGCCTCCCAGGAACTCCCAGCCGAGTTTCTGTGATGTGGAAGTGGTGCTGGTGAATGGTTGTGTGTACAGTTCCCACAGACAGATGGGTGTCTTTTGCAATTTTACAGAGCCCATTAGGTGTTTTCAGGGGAAGAAAATGCAATGGGCTCCCATTTTATTCAGGCTGGGGTTTGGGCATTTTTTATATTGTGTGTGTGTGTGTGTGTGTATATATATATATATATATATATATATATACTGTATATATATGTGTGTGTTATTTTTATATAAACATTTTTGTAAAGTATATATTTTCTCTATTTTTTTTAAACCCATCCATTGCAGTCCTACATCCATGAGCCACAGGACCATGACTACATTTTCCACATTCTTCCAACACACACACACACACACACACACACACACGGTCCTCACCCATTCTTCTGCACATCAGCTCGTCTGCAAGGAGGTTTGGCTTTTTCCACTCGTGTGCTAATCCAATGAATTGGAGGCTAAATCCCAAACGGCTCCCCGGCGCCTGTACCAGCGCCCTCCACCGAGCGGGACAGGACTGCTGTAGAGCCCTATACAGAGCACTATACATTGACAATTGGGATGGAGCCAAAGGCGAGTTTTATGGGTGCACCCGCTGTCGACCAATGGCGCTGCTCGCCGCAGATCACGTGACTCCCTGCCTCCACTCTTCCCACCGCGTTCAACGTTGCGAGCGCAGGAAACGCTCAAAGTGTCAGAGAGAGAGAGAGAGAGAGAGAGCGCGCGAGAGACGAGCCGGCGCAACTTTTCCCCCCTGCCCGGGTATGTGCGTGCGTGCGTGTGTGCGCGCGCGAGTTTGTGTGTGTGTGTGTGAGAGAGTGTGAAGCGCCCTGCCGCCGCCTGCAGCAGCTTCTGCCCGGGTTTATTACGCGCTAACGGACTTGCTGTGACCGGGGACGCCGGGGTGACGTCAACGGAGAGCGGTTAGTATTGAAATGATGTTTTTTTAAAAAAAATTAGCAATAACGGTTTTTTTTTTTTTTTTTTGAAAAGTAACGTCTTTTGTTTGAAGCGGATAGAGTGTCACTCCGAGCGAGCTGTCAATCAAACTCGCCTGCGGGGATGAAAGCACTTGGGTTACTTGTTAAACAAACAAACAAACAAAAACAATGAGTTTGTCTCTGTGTAATTTTAGTAATGTAATTTGCATATTTATATTTTGGTTATTGTTATTGATAACAGCGTCTGTTGCGAACATGTTTTGGATTTTTAAACCCTATTTGCTTTTTTTTCTAATCAGTTACTATGGTTACCACACATTTTACGCTTCAGTTCATTATGCTTGTTTTTTATTTAATTTTTTTAATAATGATTAATATTTGTTTTATTTGCAGGATGTTACTTCAAATCTTATATGAAATTATCAAAATGTGTTTTTTTTGTTTTGTTTTTATTTAATGAAAGAAAGTGTATAGCCTTACAAATTCACTGTTTCAGCAAAGATAGAGAACACACACAAAATATGCTGCACTATATGTGTTCAAAATGTCCTGTGTGTGTGTGTGTGTGTGTGTGTGTCTGCCTGCCAGTGTACCGCATCGGTCTTTGTCTAGCCTCTCTTGCTTCCAACACCTCCCCCTAAAAGACACACACACACACCTGAAGGCTAGACATAATGATCAACAGAGTCCCAGGCAGTCTGGATCACTGCCTGCACCCTTTCTTTTTTTTCTTTTTTTTTCTTCCTTCATGCCTTCTTCTCTTTCTTTTTTTCCCCTCCTTCTTCCCCCGCCTTCATTTCCTGCATCTCTTCCACTGTACAATCAAGGAGTGGCACGCGATGTTTGTTGGAGGCCAAGTTTTACCAGGCTGGAGTCACACACACACACACACACACATATATACATACACACACAGGAAACCTGAACTACACTGTCTTCTTGTAAGTGACGGCAAAGGGAGAGATGCACAAGCACACCCGCTCATGAAAACATGAAAGGCGACATTGTCTTCATATAGGAGAGAACCTTCTCTTTTTTTTTCCCCCCCTTTCGTGCCAGTTTTAGCATGCACATACGAAATCGCAGCGTAGGAGCCCGGGTCTGCCTCGTGTAGGCAGACCCGGGCTTAAGATCACATCTGGCCACGTGCATCGACATCTGGAGCCGCTGTTGTTGTGTAGCCGTTCTATATTTTATGTAGTTATTTGCACCAGGAGTTGTGGAAGTGGATCCTAATATCTCTGTGTGTGTGTGTGGGGGGGGTATGACTTCAAGCACCATCATCTTTATGATCATCAGTGTGTCCCCGTTATGCCACTGATGATTATTCTCAAAACTTTTTTTTTTTGCATTTGTATGCATGCATGTGCGTATTTGCATTAAGGTCTTCTAAGCTGTCTTAAAAAAATGTTGTAGAGTAATATTGTATTGTAGTGTAACTGCGAAGACGACAACACTCATAATTTTTTTTAATTCCTTCTCTAAAAAAAAAAAAAAAAAATTTATATAAATGAGCTACTGCTGAGCCACGCCCCTCCGAGG
>QMIH01000440.1:315323-329002 GCA_003987875.1 Clarias batrachus | reverse complement strand
GTGAGGGTGGTGCGTGTGTGAGGGTGGTGCGTGTTGGGGTGTGTGAGGGTGGTGCGTGTGTGAG
The DNA here is from genome assembly GCA_003987875.1 of Clarias batrachus. NCBI lineage: Eukaryota > Metazoa > Chordata > Actinopteri > Siluriformes > Clariidae > Clarias > Clarias batrachus. The sequence goes on along the minus strand of QMIH01000440.1, from coordinate 328,938 downwards.
GGTGGTGGGTGTTGGGGTGTGTGAGGGTGGTGGGTGTGTGAGGGTGGTGGGTGTTGGGGTTTGTGAGGGTGGTGGGATGTTGGGGTGTGTGACGGTGTGTGCGGGTGTTGGTGTGTGTGTTGGAGTGTATAGGAGAGTTTGGGCTTGGCGTGTTGGAGAGAGGACGTCTGTTTTTGTACAGCGCGGTGCTAAAATTCTTCACACATGTAAAGAAATACTTTAAAACGAACACCACCATCTAATGAACTGAAACTCTTCCATCCTAAGATATCAGGATCCAGTAATAAAATAAATATTAATTTTAACACTTTCAAAACATCAAAGTCAGCAATTCAGTTTGCTCAGATTTCTGAAGAGTTCAGCTGTTACTTTCACACTTTTTTTTTTTTTTTTCTTGCAGCAAAACCCAGCTGTGTTTGTTGTGTAACGGTTTTTTTTTTGTTTGTTTGTTACAGACATGCAAACTTTTTTTTTTTTTTTTTCTGTAACAGATTTTTTGCTGAGAGAGAGATGTGTGGAAATTACAAATGCCAAAAGAATAAAATAAGTGTTCCAAATGGGGTGCCTGTACTTTTGCACACTGTTCTTATGTGGCATGTTTTGTTTTCAGTTCTGCAAATGATCAAGGGAGGGAAAAAAACACACAAACACACAATGCTCGGGAACTTGAACTTGAATCCGTTACCCGAGACTGCTGTACAGTTTGGCTCTCGTCGGTCGCTTCCTGCTTCAAACGAGAAAACGCTAACGAAGAGCGTCCGTCCGGTATCTGGCATCCCTCCTTCCATCTGATGTGCTTGTTTTAGGTGGTCTTGGTCTTGTTAATGCATTTCTCTTGACGTGCCGGAGCTCCAGGAGGACTGAAAGCTCTTTACAGCGGTGGAAGAAGAACAAAAGCGTCTTTTCTCGGGTTGATTAAAGAACTGTGAAGCCGCCTGGAAGCATTTCATCTCCAGAGAGTGACAGCGGCTGGGAAATGTGTACAACACTCACACTCTCTCTCTCTCTCTCTCTCTCTCTCTCTCTCTCTCTCTCGGATATTTCTAAATCAGCTTTTCAGCTTTATTCGAGTTTGACGGAATTATGCGCGAGATCCCGTTAGGAACCCAGGAACGGAGCGATCGGCGATCCCAGTCCCGGAGCAGTCACAGCGAGGAAGCGCTCAGAGCGCGTAGATCACGCGCCATCACAGGAACATTACTCTCGCACCCAGTGACAAACAGAGAGAGACGGATTAATACCACAGGCCACATGTGGGAGGTGCACTGTATCGTATTGTTTTCTTTCGAGCTTCCCACTCTTTGCTCGGTTTGAATCAGTAGGAAAATGTTCCACTGATGATAATACAAACATCATCATGTGTTCGGTTAAGCTGACCACCAAAAGGGTTTTCGCTTGAATCGCAATGAGCATAAGGGAATGCCGCGTCCTCTCGCACTCCGTCTCCGGGTCTCCGTGACTGTCCCTGATATTGTCATTGTAAATTACAGACTTCCTGAGGCACCAGTGCTCTTTGGTGGAGGCGACAGTCTTTTATTACAGTGTCTGTGACTTTATTACGCCCTTTCATCTCGATGCCTACCTCTAGACGTTGCTGGTTGCTTTGTGTGTGTGTTGTGTGTTGTGTGTTGAGTGGAGTGGAGTGGCGATCTTCAACATCAGCACGTTCGCGTCTCTCGAGTCCTAACAGCGTTTCAGGTTCACCTACTGATTTAGCGGTGTTGTAAAAACCTGCAGCCGGTTCCGTCCCGGTTTCCTCCGAATCGGACGTTATGACCGGCTATTAGGCTTTATCGCGGACCCGTCCGAGCCGACGGCGAAAAACAAGGTAGTAATTTAGACGCAGGAAATGGAATTGTAACACTAACGGTCTATTTCCAAGCAAGAGCGAGATCCCTGATGAGCTGAACGCTCGGGTTCATCTGCGGTGCCTTCAACTCCGAGTGTATATAAAGCAAGAAAAAAAAAAAAAAGCAGCGCGGCACGGGCGAAGGAGCCGCTGTTATTTCGGAGCCGTTTCAAGTCGATGACACGCCCAAGGATGGAGACAATTAAAACATCTAAGGCCTCGTCTCTGACTCGGACCACCCAGATCAGACGTCTAAACATGTTTCAACTGGCTGATGCCATGCAGACTGCTGATCAGACTGCCAGAGTGTGTGTGTGTGTGTGTGTGTGTGTGTGTGTGTGTGTGTGTGTGTGTGGGAGATGCAGTCAGATGAGTTACACTTTGCAGACGTGGAATATTCAGCGTTAGAGTATTATCACTTGTCAGTCGTCTAATTGTGACCACTCTTTTGTGTGTGTGTGTGTGTGTGTGTGTGTGTGTGTGTGTGTGTGTGTGTGTAGTAGGTTGTACCATTTAAGTTACAGATTACACAACCCTTGTTTTCCAGAGCATAACTGTATACATGTTGTTATGTGTTGTGTGATAAACAGCAGCTGAGATGCCTAATGAGTTCCAGTATTATGAAATCTGCGTCCTTATGCGCTGCGTTCACATTACAGGTTACATTGTTTAATTCAGATTTTTTTTTCTCTCTCTCTTTTCTTTTTTTTTTTTGGCAGATCGGATTTGCATGTGGTCACATTTGTAACTACAAGTGAGTTTTATCTGACTATAAGGTGGACGCGTCTGTCCTCTGAAAACGCCACTCATGCGGCATCCATACGTCTTTGAACTGAATGAACGCGAGCATAAATCTAGGGCGTTTCACGAGCAAACAACGCATCATTTGATTTCAGCAAAAATACTCCAGTGGTTTTGCTCTGGAGGACGGCGAGCAGTCAGTTCAGAGGTCCAGAAGAATGAAGAAAGCCAGACGTGTCGCTTTAGCTGTTTTAGCAGCTGTTGCTAGCACTGCTACTCAGATCTGTGTCACATTAGGGTAAAATAATCTGAATTGAATCCGTCAGGCTGCTGATGTGAACGCAGCCATGAACGCCACGAAGCGTCACTTTCACAGCGAGAAGTATTCTCATTGAAAAATTTAAAATTTCAAGATATTTTTCCATGACCTTTTTTTAAAAATTATTTTTATAATTTAATTTTTTCAAACAATTTCCATTGTTGTTTTTATGTTTCAAGTCAAGTTTAGTGAAGTTATCACTTAATCAGTTTTTTGGGGGGGAATTTTTCCTATTTTTGTAAAAAAAAAAAAAAAAAGAAAGAAATTACAATGCTTTTTGTGTATTTGTATTTTTGCACATTTTTATTCTTAAATGTTTTATCTTGTTTTTGATTTGTTTATAACGATAAAAAAAAACAATCACAACAATAAAAAAGAAGAAAATTAAGGGTTAATGTTCCTCATCTGTTTATACATTTTCCAAAACGTCTATTTATAAAATATATAAAAAAAAAATAAATAAACCGAAAATACAAAAAAAAAAAAATACTGCAAAAATCTATTAAGTCCTGTTAAGTTTTTTTAGGCAATTTTTTTTAAAAATAAAATTTTACATTTCTTAAATAAATAAAAAAAATTTAATTAATGATAAAAGACGAAGTGGATTGGAAGCAAATTCTTTTATCATTAAAACTGTATAATTTTATTATAGTGAGGAACCATATGAAACATTTTGGACAAAACAAATCGCAAAAATAATAAAGAAAATGGGTTTAACTCTTTAAAGGGTTATGGTTCCTCATCTGTAATAATTTTCCAAAATGTATATTCATAAACAAATTAATAAAAATACAAAAATACAAATCCCACAGACGTTTCCGAAGGTGTGTCTCTGCCTGATTCAGGGAGAAGCTTGTGATGTTTACAGTTTATCGTTAAGTAATGAACTCTTGTTGAGGGGTTTTTTTTCCCCCAGATTAAAAATTTTAAAAAAACATTTTGAGTCGATCTGCTCACAATTCACCTCAGGTGTGTGTGTGTGTGTGTGTGTGCGTGTGTGTGTCTGCGTGTGTGTGTGTGTGTGTGTGTGAGAGAGAGAGAGAGAGATTGTCAAAGCAGTGCTGATCACACAATTAAATACGACTTCATCTATTTTTAATAACAGGACATTTAAAATCATTACATGGAGGTCGGTGTTGATGTTAGTGAAGGCCGGTAAAAATAAAACTGTGTGTGTGAAACAGTGGATTACTGTTAAAATAAAACATTTAACTATCAGTAAAAAAAAAAAAAGTGTGAACCAAATATTTACATCATTGTAAGTTATTGCAGTATTTGGCTGGTTTTAAAAAGATTAAAAGGAACTGGTTTTGTGCCGAGTGCACGAGCTTCCATGTGGCGCAGCTCGAACCTATTTTTATGGCGCTACATTATTACAGATTTGGGACGACAGGATGAGGAAGCAGTCATGGCCAATCAAGTAGAAAACCAGCCAATTCCGGTCGAATAAAAAAAAATTTCTTTTTAAGTTTCGGAGTCGAAATATGATTCGACACAACGTTCATAACGGAATAGATTTTTTTTTTCCCCATTTCTAATTTCAATACATCAATGACTTTGTAAATCTCTCCTCAATAATTTATGCAAAATGAGCATCGCTGTCCAGAGTTCAGCTCAGCATGTGCAGAGAATCCTCAAAATGCTGCGCGTGTTAATGGTGCGCATCAGTCAGGGTGTTGTGCTGTGACTCATAACGCTGGTGACGTTGTGCTTGCGATGGCCAACACTAATGAATCATTACACTGTATATGAATCATATATCTGGGTTAATGTGGAAAGAATGTGTTTATAGTGGTGTTTAAATACATCACCTGAATCAATTTTATTTTACCTATTTATTTATTTATTTATTTATTTATTTCAATTTTAAATATACGGGCCACATCAATCATTCTCTTAGTAAAGTTTGGTGGAAATGTTCGCACAGCCACAAACTACAAGAAATTCCACCAGATGTGTACGTCTCTGAAACTGCTTTCAACTTGTGTACCTGATCCGGCTGATTTGTGCTCAGTGACGCCCACAAACCTCCATTAAAAGGTCAATCGGGGAGGGCTTAAAAAAACCACACGCTCAGACTCGCTGCTCTAATCCTAAAGATGAAGGTTTCAGTTCTCACTTCTCTTCATTCCTGCTTCTGTATCTGTTCTAAACGGATATATAACGAGTTAACAGCCCTTCAGCCGAAGTGTAAAATCTACAGACTATAGAAAAGGTGAACGAGGTGTGAATTAAGTGAGAAGGAAAGAAATCCCTGACTTGGAACAGAAGAGGAGACGCTCTCGACTCCACCCCGGTGACGTGCTGACATGCTGGAGCTGAAGAAGTGTTGAAACGTGACGTCGTTTATCAAAAAAGCATACAGATTTTACAGATTAATTTTTATGAAATATATTTTTCCTCATGAAAAATATTTGAAATTTCATATTTCAAAGCACATTTTTCCATAGGAAATAATGTAAATGCAGATAATCCGAAAATATTACCAATATTATCAGTTTCCAACACTATATTCATATTTTTGCATATAAAACAATCAAAACATTTAGAAAAGACATGTAAATGAAGTCAAATACGAAATAAACACATTAAGCCTCATTTAACCTTAATTTAGGATTCCTCTTGGCAGCAGCTGCTTTAAAAACCAAACTGGAGGACGGCGAGCAGTCAGTTCAGAGGTCCAGAGGAATGAAGAAAGCCAGACGTGTCGCTTTAGCCATTTTAGCAGCTGCGGCTAGCCCTGCTAATGAGATCTGTGTCACATTAGGGTAAAATAATCTGAATTGCATCAGTCAGGCCGCTGATGTGAACGCAGCCATGAACACCACGACGCGTCATTTTCACAATTTCAATTTCAAAATATTTTTTCCATGACCATTTTTTAAAATTATTGTTTTTTCCAAACAATTTCCAATGTTATTTTTATTTTTCAAGTTCAGTGAAATTATCACATATCACTTATTTAGTTGAAGAACCAAATTTGGTAACTTATTTTTTCTGGGATTTGTGCTATTTTTGTAAAAAAAAAAAAAAAAAATGTACAATGTTTTTTGTGTATTTGTATTTTTGCACATTTTTTATTTTTAAATGTTTATCTTGTTTTTTTTTATCGTTATAAACAAATCACAACAATAAAAAGAAGAAATGAATACCAATTAACAGTTAATGTTCCTCATCTGTTTAGGGTGATACATTTTCCAAAATGCCTATTTATAAAAATATATATATATAAATAAATACTGCAAAAATCAATCAATTACTGATAAGTTTTAGTTAAGCGGCTACATTTTTTTTTTTTTTTTTTGTCTCTGCTTATTTTCTTGCTACACATGGTGCTTATGTCTTAACTAAATCTTGCACATAATGTAAAAAAAAAAACAGAAAAAATCGCTTGGCTTTCCACTGACGCAAACACATTTTGAACGGCTCCCGGACGGACGCGCGACTCGGCTGGCGTTCGGTTTGTCTCCTTTCGTTCACTTGTATGCCACAATGCTTCATATGCTGAGGCAAATTGCTTGTAAAATTTCAGTTCTTAAGGTAAAAATTCTTAAGGTGGGACGTTCGTATGCTGAAGTACCGCTGCACTAATGAAAGACTCATGACTAAACTAAAGAGGAAAAATCAATTTGAGGATTCATGCACAGTACCGCAAATGTTTTTTTTTGTTTGTTTGTTTGTTTTTTTTTGGTGATGTATCGCCACACCGACTTCAAAGTATTTTTTTTTTTTTTTCTTGTTTAAAGTGTCTTATGTGCAACCGATAATGAAATGGAATAGAAGTAAATGTAAATATGCATGAATGTGCCGGTGTGTCCATAAGTGTCCATGAATATGATATGATAGTTGATAGATATGATGAGGAGGTATGATGGTGTGATATCGTATCGAGCGGTCCTCGGTGATCCCCATCCCTGGTACTGACCCTTAACACAGTGTTAGTGAACCAGCCTGAGGGTGTGTGTTTTTGAAGCTCTTCCAGAAGTGCCTCTGAGTAATCGGTAATCTGAGGTTCACATCAGTTGCACGAGCACGATACGAACGTACAGGAATTTCACAAATACCAAGTTTTTTGTGTAAAATCTCTTTTGAACAGTTTCTGAATAAATCTTTTAACTCGATAAATGAGAAACGCTACTGAATAATAAAAAAAAGTCTGATTTTTGTTGTTAAGAAATGTAACGCTGCTCCTGAGATTAGTAACAAAGCCTCGGTGTCGTCTCATCGTTCCTCCATGTGGGTGCAGTGAAGTTATTTAAGGCTCAGCGCGGCGTTTCTGCATTCCTGCACCGTTTCTTTTAAAGGAGGTGAAACTGAGGACATTAAACGGTTTTCTGTCTCTCTTTTCCAGCTGCAGCGGGACACGGCGTCTGAGAGTGACAGAAGTAAGTGAGGGTAAGTTGTTTGCTGAATTGGTTTCTTCAGGTTTTCATTACAAAACCTTTTTTTTTTTTTTTTAGATTTTTTGAAAAGAACACAAAACGGCACTTCTTTCACTGTTCTAACCAGCGCAGAAGGAGATCTGCGGACGGTGTTTGTCCTACAACCATTTTACACTTCGTCTCCAGGTTGAACCGTACCTTAGATGAATAAAGCCGAGCAGATCAGAACCAAAAGCCAACGTCACGCGTCTCACCCCCGCCTCAACTCGACTGCTCCGCGGGCTCAGCTCTCTCCCGCGCCTCTGTCTACCTGTCTCTGTCTCACTGACTGTCTCATACAGCCAAAATACTAATCTTTATTTCCTCACATCTTTCACATCAAAGGGCTGAGAGCCTCATCACCGCACCGCACCACACCGCACCGCTCGTCTGAAGTCTTCTGTAAATGTCAGTCGAGACCTGTGTGAGAGACGGAGTGGGACTCCTCAAGTAGTTTGCTCAAGTAGATAGATTAGGACAAGCAGCGGAGACAATCCCATAAAACTATGAGGATTTGCATCTCCAAGCCCGGCGGTGCAACATGCGCACTGTAGCACTGAGACACACTCACGCTTACGATTATTATTTTTAATTAGCAGTTCTCTTGTGTTATCAAGTCTTGAGACATACTGTACCAAAACAAACTTGAGTCCACTTCATGCCAGAGGCATTAAACAAATTACAGCGATACCAGAATATACAAATTTTATTCATTTTAATGCATTTTTATTTGTTTAGCGCTTTTAAGAATTGTCATTGTCGCAAAGCAGCTTTACAGAATCAAAAGAATTATGGAAGTTTGTACGAAATGTGTCCGTGTGTGAATCAAAATGATAAGATTGTTAATCAGTTCCGAAGGCGAGTTCTTAAAATTTTGTTTTGCGAAACACATTTTTACATAGGAAATAATGTTAATGCAGATAATGTGTTCCAGCCATGCAAAACTATTACCAACATTACCGATTTCCAACACCATAATCATGTTTTTATATGGAAAAACAATCAAAACATTTAGAAAAGACATGTACATGAATTAAAATACATACAGACCTTAAACCTCACTTAACCCTAATTTATGATTGCTTTTGGCACCGAACTGAAGGCGGCTCCGTTTTCTTCTTGCTAACGTTCTTGGGTCCCATGGTGCTGTGTCTACACTAAATCTTGCACAAAATACAAAAACACCCACAAGAAATATGTAAATTTGCTTCACTTGGCTTTCCGCTGACACGAACAAGTTTTGCACGGCTCCCGGACGTACACGCGACTTAGCCGACGTTCGGTTCGTTCGCTCGTATTTTGAAAAAGCTTCGTATGGTGAGGCAAATTTCCCATTAAGTGTTAAATGGTTCCAGCAGAAGTGAAACTGTAATGAGTCCATCTGTTCACCTTAGCCTTTATTAATACTGAACTGGCAGAACCTGACATGGTTGTTTAACTAACACACACACAAAAACACACACACACACACATACTAGCACACAAACCATGCACCTGACAGAGAAACACAATGAGGATGAAGCAAAAGAAAAGTTTACAGAAACACCTGACCTTTCGAAACACTTCACAATTCAGCTGCCTTGAGCGTTACACAGAACAGGAAATGTTGAAAACAACCCACTTTCAATTAAATCAGCGTAAAGTTCTGCAAACGCATATGCAAATCAAGTTCAACCACATCGCTGCTTTAGTATGCAATCAGGTCAAAAAAACTAAAAAATGCCCCAATTAAGTAACGCACCCGGAGTTTCAGTCACTTTCAGCTTTGTAAATAAATTCATTTAGCTCTCAGTCTTTAGTTTAGGTGTTCAGTGTAGATATGGTTTGAGACACGGGCTTGGGTACTGTACCGTATGTACTGTACTTTGGAAAAGATTTTGGGCGAGATACTTCGCCTACTTGTTACTACTTGTATTAACCTCAGCGCTCCTGAGCAAACATTACACACACATGGCCTGGCGGATGCACTGCAACACACTGAGCTGTGGAGGACCTCGACTGCTAAAGCTGCAAAGCATTTGTTGGCTTGAAGCTATAATTTCTTAAAAATGAGATCAAACCCCAAAGTAGGATTATTAAGTTTACTTCTAGTCAAATGTCTTTTCCAATCCATTGGAAGATAATTTTGTTCTTTCAAGAACTAAATTCCTAAAAAACTTCAAAAACTGTCTGCCAGTAGAACGAGACATTTTCCGCTTGTAATTTCAGGCTTTACGCTGCAAAAAAATGTCATCTTTGCAAGTGAAATTCTTGAATCTAGCCAAACTGTCCATCATTTCTGAAATAAAAGCGAACCACAAAACAGATATGAGAATATTAAGATTATTTCTAGTCGAAGTTGCAGGTGAAAACGTCTCATTCTGTTTCTCACATAATTCTGCTAGTTTTTCGGAATTTAATGATTTCGGAAAATGATCTGCTAACAGAACGAGACATTTCCGCTTGCGACTTCGACTATAAATAATCTTAATAATCTTGTATCTGTTTTGTTATAAACTTTAAGAAATGACGAACAGTTCGGCTAGATTCATGATTGCTACTTGCTAACTAATTTTACGTTACGTTCAGCCTTTTTTCGACCGACGCGTCTACATTACTGCACAGGGAAGTTCGTTATTCCTCACATACCCCAGCTCTTTGTTAGTACGCAGGGGTCAGAGTGCATCACACAGCACCCCTGTAGCAGACGGGGCTAAGGGCCTTTCTCAAGGGCCCAACAGCGGCAACCTAGCGGAGCTGGGGCTCGAGCAGTTCCGATCAGTACCTCAAAGCCTAAACACACAGAACAAACACCGTCCCTAAAATAGTTGTGGGCGCTGAACCTTACAGCACAGAGAAATTATTTTAATCTTCTTCCCATACCAGTTATGAATCTGGGGTCAGATCACATGGTCAGCCAAGACGCATCTCCCCTGGAGGAGATGGGGGTTAGGAGCCTTGCTCAAGGCCTCAACATTGGTAACTTGGTGGCACTGGGGCTCGAACCCCCAACCTCCTGATCGGTAGCCTATAGCCTTAACTGATTGAGGCACCACTGCCTTTTTTGTGCAGTGTAAAGATGGTTTGTTGGCTGAGAGTTTGGTAGTTAACAAGAGTTTAAGGGTGATGACTACTCGTTTAAAAAAGTATATAGCTTTTTTGTTGTTATTATTATTATTATTATTATTATTAATTAAGTTTCTTCTGATGATGTTCTTTAAGGACATATTGTATTTAGTATTTTTGTGCTTTTTTTCCCCATTTATTAATTGAAAAAAAAAAAGAGGGTGGTGACGCACACACACACTCCAGGAAAGTCAAAAACACCAAGCAACCTCAATATACTGTAGCTTTGTACAGTAGGAACAAATGGGAGGAAACCCACCAGGACGACAATGCAAACTCCACGCACATACAGTAGGAATCAAAACCCCAACTCTGGAGGCGCGAGACGTCAGTGCTAGCCGCTAATCCTGCATACAGTATGTTCCCATGCACATGTAAGACAAAGTTGCTGATCGTGTCGATGTTCTAAAACGCTCTGTTCTTCTGGAAAGGTGTGAAAACGCCTAAATCGACTCTTTAACACCCCTAAAGAACGCGTGGTCTTTCTGCTGAAAGATACAATCAGCTAAACATGCTAAAAGGTGTGTTTTTTGTTCCAGCGATAACCCGAACAGGCAGAGTACAAGGTTGTAAAATAGCTGTTTTAAATCCTAAACTATATAGGATCCTGATTTTCTAAATTACCTTTGTTGCCTGTAATAAAAAGGAAATACCAAAATAATTGTAAACAAATGATATATACGGTACAAAATCACACACACACACAGTTCTCATAACTCTCATGACTTGTTGTCTGTAAATGCAGTTCATTGCTCTGTAGAAGCCTGGCGATGTTTTGGGTCATGTCTGGCTTCAGACGTACACATTTCACACAGAACTCTTTTAAAATGATTTAAAATAAATAAAGAGTTAAGTCTGACCCCAAAGCTCACAGAAAATTGCTAGCAGCCGTGTTGAGCATCAGGATCCGTAGCTTGACGTTACACAGGGCCTATGGATTAGCCTGATCACACATAGGTGGAATCTACCCCGCTCGAGCCCGCGCAACAGGCGCTCTGCTGAACCAGCGGGATTCAGCCCCCAGCTGGGGGAGTAAGGGGGGGCTGGGGGGTTGCCATGGGAAATTCTGCCTACCTCCTTAACACGGCGTCTGCTTCTAATTTACCCGCAGCTTTGTTTAAATGTGCTTACACTGTCAGTGTCGGGCCTATTAATTCACATCTGCAATTATAATGTCCAATTAGAGAGGTTCCACCTGGCTCACATGCTCTGAAGTCGGGGAGCGATCCTGGCTCGGAGTGAAAGAGGCCGGCGTCCTCGTCATCATCATCATCATCATCATCTCAAACGGTTTTTGTGATCTTGTTCTGGTTACAGATCAGGGTCGTGTAGAAGAAAGCCGGGAACAAATCTGCTACTCGTGAAAGCGATGAAGTGAAACGTGAAAGAAGCAGCGTAGTTAAAAGGTTGGGAATCTCACGGTTCTTACAGGCAGCTTCTCTAAGAGCTTATGCTTCTTGTTAAGGCAGTACTGGTGAATTCCAGCGTTAAGGCAAACCACTGGTATTGGAAAAAAAAAGTCATAAAGTAAAAAAATATATGGAAATATGAAATATATCATGATTATTGTGCTATATCTTCCACAAAAGGGTGAACATTTATAGAAACATGTTTAGCACAATTTTAAAATCTGATGTTGAGCAAACGGGTCCGGGTCTCAGTGGGGTGTTCCAGTTCCTCCTGGGGATGTTCAGTAGGGGTTGAGGTCAGGGCTCTGTGCAGGACACTGGAGATCTTCCACTCCCACCTTAACACAGCATGTTGTCCTGGAGATGGCTTTGTGCGCTGGGGTATGGTCACGCTCAAACAGGTTTGGGTCCAAGAAAAACTTTAACTCTGTACAGCGAGTCCCCAAAGTACAAGCGAGGTCCGTTCCAAGAGCTCGTTCGTAAGTCCAGTTTGTTCGTAAGTCCAACAAACACTGTAGAGGGACGGGAAAACTAACACAAATTGGTTACACTTTAGAATCGAGATGATGGTTGAACAATTCGTGTTAAAAGAATGGGCAACGTCTACGATCTTTTCGCCTCGCTCCATTCTCTCCATTATTTTCACTCCATTTTGTCTCCATCGTTATTGCTCGCCGCTTCTTAGCTTCAACGCCGCTGCTTTTTGCGCTTTATCCCGGACATCCTAGGATGCACGCTGCACACACGCTGGACATGTGATTATAACTTCAGCGATCAGAACATGTTCATATCTTCAAAAGTTTGGACCTCGAATGTTCGTATGTAGGGGATTTATCGTATCATACAGATATATTCTCTATACAGTCGTCTTCACAATTCCCAGCTAACCTTTTAGAGAAGAACCATATTTTGGGAGAGGGGGTGAGGTGTCCACATACGTCTGCCCACATACAGTAGTGTATTTTCAAGGGAAGAAAACAGAGTTTTATAAAACACATTTTTTTCTCAGTCAGGTGATTTTTAAAAGGTTTGAGCTGTCCGGGTTCCCAGAATAAAACGGAGATTAATTCAGTGATAATGATTCTGTAACGGTGAGTAAAATCATCTACCAGCAAGTTAATTTGTGCTTGAAGAGTCACACCATAGTTTAGGTGATTATTAAAGAGCAGTACATGTCCATGTACACCGTTAACTGATGATATTTTTAGAGGAACCGAGACGGGGGGGGGGGGTATCTCCTAGTGCACCAGCACATACTGTATGTACTGTAGATGTTCAGTAGATAAACAACATCATCATTGGCCGCTTGTCTGTTGGTAAGTGTTGAATTGAGGAAGTGTTTTAACCCCAAGTATCTACTGTAAGCACCACCTCCTACAGTAATCAACAAACTGCCTGCCATGTCCGTGTCTCCTACATCCTTATATTAGCTTATTAGGGGGGTCCAGAAAAGGGAGATTCACGCGGTTAACTCTTTAAATTTAAATGTGTGCATGGTACCGGGCAAACTGATTCAGGAAATAAAGAAGGAAATGTATAGTTTTTTTTTTACTATACTAGTACCTCTTTCATGCCTTTGTCTCAGTGTTGTGATTTCCCGCCATCGTACATATCATCACATGCTCTGTTTAGAGTGACCCTGAGTCTGACCCTGAAACACTGGCACTGAGAATAACATCATTCAGATAGATGTTAATTCATGAATGATGGAACATCAAAGTGAATAATGAGACTTTTATGTAATATAAAAAGGGTATTTTATATATATATA
>QMIH01000440.1:281309-294596 GCA_003987875.1 Clarias batrachus | reverse complement strand
TATGAAGAATATATATATTTTTTAAGAATGTCCCTTTAAACACCTTTATGATCACAAGAACAAAAATAAGATCCGGGGGAAAAATATGTAAATTTTTTTTGTTATTGGTAATAATAATAATAATAATAATAATAAACATTCATTTTGTTTTCTCTTTTTTTCCAGAACCAAAAATCATATATTTTTTTGCAATTCTACTTTCCTGTAGATGGCAGTACAGGTCTGGAGACCGGATCTGTTCACACACTTACTTGCGTTCTCACTTCCAGACAATTCATGACGGGCGTAAAGCGAATAATAAAGCACAGTCTATACGGGACTGGACTGTACACACACACACACACACACACACACACACATGTATAGACACTGAACGTGATTATAAGGCTGTTGTAAATCCGCACAGTTACACTGAGATCATGTGAGGAAGCTGATCTCCTGGTGATGTGCACAGTGTGTGTGTGTGAATAATCTTCAGACACTCAGTTCTTTGATCACACACACACACACACACACACACACACACACACACACACACACACCCTGTTCCCTGGATATTTAGTTTGCACTGATGTGTTTTTCTGTTTTTATTAATTGTTGTGGCAGTATCTACACTATCAGTATAGTACATAAATGAGAGACGTGTCACTTCTACTGTATATCTTTTTTTGTCTTGTCACTTTTTTGATTCTCTCTTTTCTCCGTCACACATGAAGAAGATCCCTGGATGCTGACGCTGCAGGTGCAAGGCCTCTCCCCTCACTCGGACAGGTGATGATTTTCATCCCAGCTGCATCACATTACTTCGGACGTCGCTGCCTTGGACTTATTTCGGTCTCAGCTGTTCATTACTAATCACCTGCGCTGGGCTTGAAGAGTATGAATTCATTAATTAGCGTAATTGTTGTCACTTACAGGCCCAAATCCAGAGTCACATTCAGCATCAGTCATTAATCCTTCCCAGTCTTGGAGTGAAGCATCTCTGTTTCTCCAGTGTCAGATTCAGTTTTGAGTCTAGTGTCAGGTTCAAGCCCATATTCATCCTATCTCTGTCTCTATTCATGACCGGTCCATTGTAATTGTGCTAAATCCTAAATGCTCGTGTTTTTTCATTCATTTATTCACATCCTACACCAATTTATCCTGTATAGAGCGTCATGGGGGGCTGGAGCCAATCCGAAGAGACTTAAAGCACAAAGCAGGGGAAAGGCACCAATTAAACCTAATCTGCATGTCCAGTACCCAAAAAGCACAAGGAGAGCATGCAGTGAACTCCACAGACACAGACACGCAAGCCGGGAATCAAACCCTCGACTGCAGGAGGTGCGAAACCACAGGGCTAACCACTATGCCACCTATACCTTCACAATTCTTTATTATTATTATTATTATTACTTTTTTGCCCATTAAGCCATCATTTGTTTTTAATACTTTTACTTACATATACTTATAATTTCTTATAAACTTATAATGTCCATATACCAAAAGTCCCTTCCCATGCTTTCTCAACCACAAGTAAGTTATAACAACGTTTTTTTTTTAATTCTTTAAAAATAATAATATTTATTTATAATTATTTATAATTATTTTATAATCCCTTTGAGATTAATAAAGTACTCTGTCTATCTATCTGTCTGTATTAAAGTCTGATCTTTAAGTCTTTGTTACATACACGTTACAGCAACATTCTTTTCCTCACATGCCTTCTTTTTTTTTTTCTTTTTTTTTTTTCCGAAGGAAACTGGGGGTCAGACATGATTCTCACCCCTGGAGAAGAGCCTTGCAATATCCTCAATAGTGGCAATGCTGGGCCTTGAACCCCCAACCTTTTGAGCAGGAACCTGTATCCTTGCCCATTAAGCCACCATTGATTACCACCATTGAGCAAAAGTAGGGACATTGCATTTAATCATTTTATTTCATTTCCACTAAAAGACACTCCAGCAGACTGACAAACTGTACCGCTTCAATTGAACTTGGATTGGATTTAAAATGTGGATAAGATGTACAAGTATATATATATATATATATATTTTTTTTTAAATCCCCATAAAAGTGTGACTTTCCATGACATTTTTCATAACGAGTTTTTCGACCCCACTTTTAGTCTAGACTGTTATTCAGTTTTCCTGTTTTAAAAAGTCCTCGTGTCAACATTAACCCTAGAGAAAGATCTGGTGTGCGTATAGTTATTGAACTGACGCAGATCATGACAACAATCCCGATGACAGCGGAAAAGTTTTAACAGGACAGAGCTTGTGTGTTTTATATCACTAAACATTTTATAGTGTGATGTGGAAACTTGATTTAAAGCGGTGTTTTGGCTCGGACATGACATCTGATGAACATTTAAAATTTTCCAGATGTACAAAAGATGTACATTCATATTTGAACACACACACACAAACACACACACACACACACACACACACACACACATATATATATATATATATATATATATATATATATGTGTGTGTGTGTGTATATGTGTATATATATATATATATATACAGTATATGTGTGTGTGTGTTTTATATATATATATATATATATATATATATATATATATATATGTGTGTGTGTGTTAGGTTGATCCCCTTTTTGCCTTCAGAACGACCCTTAATTCTTCATGGCATAGATTACATCACACATTTGCTGCAGATTTTGTTTTGCCTGCACACCTATGATGCGACTCTCCCATTCCACCACATGCCAACGGTTCTCGTCTAGATCGGGATCTGGTGCTTGTGGAGGCTCTTTGAGTATCATGAATGGATGGTCACGCATTATTCTGTGCTCATAAATACACATGATGGTCAGTACCGATGTTCGGGTAGGCTGTGGGATTTAAAACAAGGCTCAATTGGTACTAACTGGGCCCAAGAAGATATTCCCACATCATTACACCACCACCACCATCATCACCAGCGGTCTGAACCATTGATCCATGCTTTCATGTTGTTTACATTTAATTCTGACCCCATAGACCTGAAATCGAGGCTCATCAGACCAGGCAACTTTTTTTTTTCCCATTTTAGTGATCCTACATGAACTGTATCCTCAGCTTCCTCTTCTTAGCTGACAGGCATACAGTAGCACCTGGCGTGGTCTTCTGCTGCTGGTGTGTTCCGAGGTACTCTTCGTCATACCTTGGTTCTAATGAGATGTTGTGTGAGTTGCCTTTCTATCAGCTTGCACCAGTCTGGCCGTTCTCCTCTGACCGCTGGCATCAACAAGGCATTTCTGCTCGCTGGATATTTTTCTCTTGTTCAGACCATTCTCAGTAAACCCTGTGTGTGGTGGAAATACAGTACTCAGACCAGCCTGTCGGACTCCATTCTGATGGATGTCGTCTTGACCGTGTCTACGTTACCATGTGATTGGCTGATCAGATATTGAAAGCCAGTAATGAAGTGGCTGGACAGGATGGCAGTATATAAACGTACTCAGTCACTCATTGTCTATTCCACTTTGTCCTGTATTCAGGGTCATGGGGATCTGGAGCCTATCCCAGGAGGCTTAAGGCACAAGGAAGGGAATAACCTGGACAGGGTGCCAATCCATCACAGGCTACACACACTCCAAGCAATTTGGGAACGCCAATCAGCCTAATCTCCAGGTCTTTGGACTGGAGAACCCGGAGCAAACCCATCAAGCACGGGGAGAACATGCAAACTCCATGCATACAGAGACGGCAATCGAACCTGGCCAGGAATCGAACCCGGACCCTGGAGGTGCAAGGCGACTATGTAAGCATACTTATTCAAATATTACATTATTTTGATCGCAACTTATTATTCGATGTACTTACCTGGTGCTAACACATTGTAGCAAGACAACCACACAGCATAGTGATGCTTTAGCAAAGGACTATTACTACTGTATACCGAGTTGGCTGTGAGAAATGTGTCATCTGACTGGATGGAGATCTCGTCCCATGGATGGTCTGTCTGGGATGTGTGTGGCGACTGGGGACGGTTCCACGGTTCCACAAAGACGGTCGGCTGATGCTGACAGCTGTTCTCTGAGGAGTCACGACTGCAGTCGCTCGATAGTTCAGGACTGGAATTTCCTACAGTCTACCTGAGCCTCCGATAACAACCTGGACGCCATGTTAACGTAAACACATCTCCTGTTATACTGAACTTCCAGTCTCACACATTTTCTCATCTTTCCTTACCCAAATGAGGATGCTGAGTCCGGTTCCACTCAAGGTTTCTTCCTACGTCCATCTCAGGGAGTTTTTCCTTGCCATTGTTACCGTCGTCCTCAGCTTGTTCATCAGGAACAATCTGATCATTCTGATTCACACACGTTCACATTTCATACAAACTTAAATAAACCATTTGATTGTGTAAAGTGACAATGTCAATTGTTTAAAGCGCTATACAAATAAAATAGAAGTGTTGTTCCCATGTTTTATCTCATGGTGGCGCTTCACATCACCGCTTGCTATTAGCGCCATGGGTTAGGAACGTATGAGACGAACTGGTTTTAAACTTCAAGCAGGAAGAATAAACATACATTTTCCCAGATTTCCTCCCTAATTTAGTCGTGTCCAATTCCTCCCCGTCTCTAGGGGGCTCCCACATTAAGGCTACTACTACTACCACTCAGCCGGGAGGGTGGAAGACTATCATGTGTTTCATCCGAACTGCCACCGTGACTCCAACTGACCGCATCTTTTCAAACTGCTCGCTCACGCATCATTGGGGGTGGCGTAACACACTCGGACAGCGCTATCTGCTCCTTCCGCTTGCATGAGCTCACAGATAGCCCTGATTGGCCGTAGAGCCGTGATTAATGTGGGAGCACTCAAGTACCTCTCATCCCTCCCCTCTGAGAGAGCTCGGCCAATCAGCTCTCTCTAGACCTCCGGCTGCGAGAGGTTACAGCACCACCCGGGATTCGAACTAGCGATCTCCGGATGATAGGGTGAGCATTTTACCACTGCGCCACTCAGAGGCGCAGAATAAACATACATTGATCAGTCCATTCATCGCTGAAGATTCAGTTTTCATAGTCTACGTTCCATTTTTTGGGGGGGTAAGCTGTTCTGCGTCAGGCAATGTTTGTACACGGTAAACAATCGTGTTGATCAGCTTTATTGAGTGAACTGTGTAGCCACGACCGCCTCAGGGGGAAAAGAAGTGCTAAATTAGTAAGAAAAATCCGTAGATGTGACATAATCTGGCACATAACTGCTCATGACTTTACTTCTAATCAACATTTTGATTTCATTTATGGTTCAGGTTTAACTTCAGGCAAAGATGTAATGTCTGCCCAAGTTTCATTACGTTCTGTCAAGCCAGTTTTGCATGACACTGTGACAAAATCTGGCTGGACAGACATACAGACATACAGACAGAATTTTTTTCAGAGACTGGTTCCTGGTCCTCCAGTGTTTGAAACATAAAGATATCATAAAGAAAGAGCGAGTTCTGACCTTTCTTTTATTTTATTTATATAGATTTATTGTATATATTGTCCATGTACTTCTTATATCCTCAACCAAGGCACATGACCTCAGTTTTCTGCCACGTGAAACCTTTTTAATTAACTTGACGGTCAAAATTTAGACGATATTAGCTTCCCATTGGAGCAGAGAAACCTGAAACCCTACGGCAACTCTCATGAGAAGTGTGTTGAAGTGAGAAGATAATGAAGTAGACATCGCACAAGTGAAGTTAATTAGTCAGTTAAACTGCAAAACAGCACAAGAAGCAATTTGATTATTTAGAAAAATGTGTTTATTTAGCAAAGAAAAAGGCTGCAAGAGCTGGCAGGATTCATAAGTATTCATTTATGATTTTTTTTTTTTATTAATTAGAAATGCATAAGAAATTTTACTATGTTACAGTATGTATTATAGTTTACTATAATAAACTATAGTACATACCATAATATAATATAGGATAGTATTACTGTGGCACTTAAGACGTTATCGTTGTAGACACCAGAGCACGAGGGTACAGTAGGTACCGTGGCATTTCAGTGGGTACGTACTGTGGTAGTGCTGTGGTGTGTACCACAATATATATATATATCACATGTGCCATACTACAATTCATGGTAGAATACTATAGTAGGTGTACCATATCAAAGTATGTACCATGGTAAAAGCAAGTATCAGAGGGTACACATAATATATCAGTAAATACGTCAAATAAATCATTATGGTTGGCTAGATAGTGATATTAATAAACTAGCATTATTCTGCAATATTATCTAGCTTGCAACAATATTAGCAAACTGAACGTGAACTCTTAAGGTCATTTGAGGCAAGAATGTTAACATTGTGAAGATATACAGAACATAAGTTATATACAATAGAGCTTTATATTTTTTGGCTTCTGCATTATTGAGATAAAAATTTTTTTTACAAAATTTGTTTTTCTAACAACAACAACAATACAAGCAATAATAATATTTATGTATTATTATTATCACTATGTCATTTAATATTATAACTTTAACAAAATATTTTGCAAGATGCTCAAAAAAAAAACAACAAAAAAAAACAATTTACCAAATTCTTTTTAAAACTAAATATGGACACTAAAGGTGAACTTTGCTTAGTTTGTTATTGTTTACTGTTCTTCATAGCGCAAGGGCTGTTCAAGTCAAAGCGGGACTTTTGATTATGCAGAATAACAGAACACAAATTTATGTGTTGAGTAAAAACTCCCTTTATTTCTCTATATAATCCTCTGTAACACTAATGCACTTATCTTGGAAAGTGTCCTCAGTTCGCCATGATGACTTTACGTCTGAAACGCCGGCCTCCCAGGAACTCCTTTAATGGCCCAAACATGTGGAAATGGCTAGAAGCGAGGTCAGGGCTGTACGGGGGATGTGACAATGACTCCCAGCCGAGTTCCTGTAACGTGTGAGTGGTGCTGGTGAATGAGTGTGTGTACAGTTTGCACAGGCTGATGCGTCACACGCTGGCATCAATTTTCAAAGATCATGCGTTTGACTCGCTTCAAAGGAACGACTGCAGTGGGCTTTGAACCGCCTCGGCCAGGAACATCAACACTTTCACCATTCAAATGCTTTGCTATGGCTAAGTGCACCATACTGTGCTTAGAGTCTTCTGTGTGTGATGTAATGCAGAAACAAGTAACAAGTTAAAACACAAGTCCAGGTTTGACTTGAACACACCTTGCATTTAAGAACTCGAACAGGAAGTCATGCAGATTGTTACCTTCAAACCCAACAGACACTTTCAACATTAGCATCTCCCAGGCAAAGGATCCTAAAGTTGCAAGACTTGAAGTTTCCGGTATCGCATACTGTATGATCAACCATGTTAACCAGAAGGTTCAAACGCTCTCAAGTTTTTGTAGCTGCAGATCATCTTCATAGTCGTGACCTTTAACCGCTCTGTGAAATCCAGTCACATAAGCCAAGGTGAATTTTTTCAAAGCGGTGAGAACTTGTTTCCTGTCTGACGGAGAACTTCTCATGGAAATGCGCTCATGCCAAAACTATTAATTACCTTTTAGCAGGATCGCTTTGAGCCGCTAATCCGGGAGGACGAAGCCCCCTCTTTCCTCTCTTAATTGCCACTCGCCGTTTTAATGAGATATAGAATACGCACAGAGCATGTCTGACTTGAAAAGGAGCGCTCACCAGTGGCCAAATGTGCTGATACGTCAAGGATAGAACCTTTACCCTGACAGCTCGTCTAACTCGCAAGGCCAATTAACACTTCCTCAGCGAGCGAGGCACGAGCCCTGGTGAGCGCTCCGCATGCATGTGCTGCAGCGGCGCGGTGGAGAATGGGGAAGCGTATAAGGCGCTCAGGTAAACGCTGGGTAATCATGGCTGACCACGAGGCGAGCTGGGTCGACTCGGGGGACTTTTTTCCCCGCACTTTGATTGTTTTTCTCTCATGATGGCGGTTTTCATTAAGTAAATGTTAAGCACGTGTCAGTTTATGGAAACATTTATTTAGCATTAAGAAGTAGGGTCACGGGGAAAAAAAAAAGTGACTTAATAGGGATGCACAGAATTTTTTTTTTTTATGCAAATTTGTTCATCTACATGCTCAGAGAGACCGGTCCTCGCCTTGATTCTCGAAAATAAACAAAAGGCACAGCTTGCGCTACCGCCACCATGTTTCACATATAAATGGTACAGGTACATTTTAAGTCCTTGTCCTACTTTGTCCTTGTTTTTATTATTCAATTAGACATGGAAGGGACGAGCATTAAGAAACTACGCTGGTGGATAAAAAGATATTCGGAGCACCTTTGCTCTTTGGTGCGAATATAAATAAGCTCCTGGGGAATGCGCATAGCAGGGTATCGCGGGGAAGCAGCCGGAGATGGGGAGGGTGGACGGTCGGACGGCTGTGTGTGTGAGTGTGTGTGTGTGTGTTGGGCTTGGGTCACCATCCATCACGCCAATTCGCGCTCAGCGTAATAGACGAGACGAGAAACCCGAGCCACTACAAGATAAACACATGCTCCGTCCGAAATAACAATAGACTCCGATGACCTGTTTTGAGAGCTGTGCGTTAAGGCTGGCCGCACCACCTGACATTGTCATGCGCAGAGTCCGCGTGTGGGTGTCGCGTTACAGGTTAAAACTGGCCTCTAGCTCTTGAGAGTGGACAAGCATAAAAGGCAATCTGGGGAAATGACTTGTTTGGAAAACCTCCAAGCAGGAGCCGAAGCTGCGACCGAACTTTGATGAGGCTTATTATTTAGGTGTGTGATACGGTATAAGACTTTTGTAGACGAAAGCCAGTGAGAACACACACACACACACACACACACATGCACATGCACAATCATCGTGGCATGGAATCAATTTCGCAAAAGATTTGTGCATATGTGTGCGCAAATGTATTGCTCATGGCAAACCATAATTACTGGAATATACAATAAGAATGCAAACATGAAACGCATGCGATCTGAAACATGTGCCATTACAGTACTACATTTGTCGAAGTCCCAGAAGGAAGCGTGTGTGTTACACGAGCATATTTGGAGACTGACACAAAATGCAGTTGTATCATGCCGGCCCAGCCCCTTTGGAGACCGGCCAAACCGCCACCGATTGTTCTCTCTCTTTCTCCATGCACCCATGTATCTCCTGCTCTCTTACACAACAAGATTTTTTTTTTTTTTAAATCAGTGTATGTATCTTTCATACTGTATGTAAAAGACTTCCTATCACTAAAACGCAGGAGCTTCATGAGGAACAATTGTACAGTAAATCAGTGCATGAAAGTGTACATGCGTTATCTACTGTACAGTATTCCAGTGCTTGATATTGCGACACCTGATATTAAAGATCCATGGACGTATGGCTATAAAGGTTCTTTCTTTTCTTTTCTTTTATGTTCAGGGTTCGAGCTGATTTGGGTTGAAGTGAGTTATGGATTTCTTGAAGCAGTTGTTGAAATGTCAGAGATTTTCAGTTTCCGGTTATAGGCATAAAGCTAACTATTATAATAATCATTCAAAAAGAAGGAAAGATCCCGAAACTGTGGTCGAGATCAAAGGTTTTCACATCAAAGGACTATACATTGTATCAACCATCATTGTAAATAACACTGTTGGTCAGAGTGTAATGGCATTTTTATTTATCCTACTTAACATTGGTATCAGGAATAAAAAATCAGTTTATCATGTCCACACACACACACACACACACACACACACACACACACACACACATAAACAGAGTATCTCCACAGGGAATGTGTGGGTGTGTTTCCGATACCATTTGCTGTGCTTTTCCTGTACATCCACCTCCATTATTGTCCTCTGTATGGATGTGTGTGTGTGCGTGCATGCATATGTGTGTGTGTGTGTGTGTGTGTGCATATGCGTGCATGTGTCTGTTTGGGGTAGTTTAGGGTCCCTCGATGCTAAGCTGTTGAAGTCCCTGCAGCTGCACCCCAACTCCATAGATTTACAGGTGCGACTGTGTCTTTCATCAGAGGAAGTCTACAGGCCGGCTGTTCCTCTCTCTCTTTTTTTCCCCTTCCTTTTTTTTTTCTTTCTTTTTTTTTTTTTTTAAGGAGGATGTTGGCATTGACTCCATTTAAAAGTCCACGAGCGCCGAATTTAGCAAATAATCATTAGTCAGTGAAAGTGCTTTCATTAGCATGAATGTATTCAATGCAGTGTACCGTATATGACGTGTATATGTATGTATATTATTACATTTTTTATGTAATTTTTCTTTCATTTTTTTTGTTGTTGGTTCACTCGGGAGTTTTTTAAACGATAGCCACGAGAGGCTTTGCTGTGATCTTTGAGAGCTTTGTAATTCCGAGCTGACACTTTTAAAGATTTGTTCACATGTGCGGGGTCGTCCTGTACCGAACTACTGTAGCCTCAGAGATGAGCCTGTGTTCTGCAGCATGGATAGACTGTTTCTCAATATCTCAGTCAGTCTAACACACACACACACACACACACACACGCATACACACACACGCACACACACACACACACACATGTCTGATTACATTTGTAGATATGCCACAATCATTCACAAACTAGTAAAGGCTAAAAAGTAAAAATAAAGATTTTAAATTCTGCCATTATAATATTAATAATAATAATAATAATAATAATAAGATTTTCATTTTATTAAGTTTTACTTATATAGGGCTTTTCTCAATGGTCAGTGTCACAAAGCAGCTTTACAGAATCAAAAGGAAATTATGAGAAAATGTGTTCAAATCAAATCAAAATGATCACGTTGTAAAAAAAAACTCTCTGAGACGGCAATCGGGAGAAACCTTGAGAGGAAGCAGACTCAACAGGGAACCCATCCACATCTGGGTGATAACGGATAGCAGGGATTGTTTTAATACTAATATATAAGATATCATTTAAATTTTGACCAAAAAAAGTCGAACTTTTGCACTTTGACTTCCAGCATCCAAAATAGACAACAAGTAAATATTATACTTTATATAAGAGTTATAATAGCCAGGAAGTGAGATACACATGATATAAATTGATGTGTATAATTGATGATATAAATTTTAGATTTTCTTAAATCGAATGTGCTGAACTGAAAAGAAAAAAAATGAGGCATCTATCAGACGGCACCATGAGCACGATTAGCATGTGTAACCTTTTTCTTATGATTTTTTATATTGTATTTTATTTGGTTTGTTTGGAAAATACACACGTGTATACATATACATACTAATACTATTACTACTACTACTACTAATAATAATAATAACAATATATATATATATAAATCTTCCAATATTTGTAAACTCAATATATATATATATATATATATATATATATATATATATATATATATATATATTGTTTGATTATATATATTTGATTATATATAATATAAACATAATCACTATATATAACTTGTATGTATGTAAACATGTGTGCATGTATACTGTATACAGTATATATATATATATGAATTCTTACATCAACACTATCATATACACATTTTTTCCTTTATATTTATTTCAATAGTTTTATTAATGCATAATAATTTCTTTTTAAAAGCGTTAAATCACTCTTAATCCCATTTGCTTTGTTTAAAGGCAATCAGAATCGCAGCAGATGCCTCGGGGAACATTTCTAACGTGAGCTTCTGTTTCTCTTCTGAAGTGCAGCGTAATAGGCAGAAGGGCAAACATTTTCTTCTTCCCTACTGAGCGCGCGAGAGATTTAATGAGCAGGAAAGCCTACTCAAGCATGTAAAAATTCCACCATTCCGGCCATTATTTCATCGACGAATGAAAGCTAATGGGGAGTGCCAAACACAGCAATGAACAAGGCTTTTTTTTTTTTCTTTCTCTCTCTCTCCCTCCCTCTGAAATGTCCATAACGGTTAAATCAAACACGCATTACACACATTAGCCCGCTGTAAGAGAACAGCAAAAGAGACGAGATAAAAGATCAGGACTGTCGCTATGTAGCCACGCTGGGGATGTTGCTCACCTCAACACATCCCTCACCTTCTCCCTACATCCAGGCATTTTTAATTAGCCATGCTTTCTGCCGTTCCTGCATTAGAAGAAAGACAGTGGATATTTCTATTAATATGATTTTTCATGCGAGGGATTTTAATAGAAGTGAGACACAATCCAAACTATCAACAGAAGCCAACACACTAACTGTAACACTTTTTTTAAGTTTCGCAATGGCTATAAATATTTTTGTCCTCACAATATCTTCCCAGTGTCCTGATCACATGACCACAGACACTTGCCTGTGCGTAGTTATTTACGATTGCATGAAAACACCAGACTAAAGTTCCTTAGTGATGAATCTGTTTGTAAAGTTTATCTCTGCGACTCCTTTCTTCTCAACAATGGATGGAAAAGTTGCCACCGTCTTTCTTTTATCTGTTATGCAAGATGCCCCGGCTCTGCTGCCTCTGAACTTGTCGCCAAAGCCTTTTTCCTGGAAACCACAACCCCATGCACCACTTTTCCTCCCTGTAGTGACACCCTGAGGATGGGACGTCATCATTTTCAACACTTCCTCCAGGCCCGGGTCTCAGAAGGCGCTTTGCTTTGCGTGTTTTTTAAGAGTTGGATGAGGGAGGTGGGTGAGAAACACACGGACCCGGCTCAGCCGCTTTGATCTTCGTTTCCTGCCTATTATTTACCTCGCTTTCTCACGAACCCTTTTTTTTTTTTTTTTTTTGCTCATTCTCTTTACTTGATTACCTCTTGTTTCCTTTACATTTGGCCTGACAAAGACAATATGTTGCTCTTTAAACGTTTCTGAGAGGAAACTATAAAAGGTCTGTTGTCACTGCTTCAACGCAGGGCAGCTCTTATGAGGTCTGGATTGAGGGATTATGAGTTTTGCAAAGGAGGAAATGCGCAAAAACATATTAATAAAAAAAGATATATATATGGATCCATATTTACAAACAAAACATGGGATCACATAGCTTTCATATCCAGTGTAATAAAATCATGGCTGGAGTTGAAGCATTGTCTCTGAAGGACATATTTTATAAGCAATATAAGTGTGACGTATATATAAATATATATTCTATATTTAATTGCATCAAGCATTTGATAGATTTTAAATGTAAGAAAAAAGTGTGTATAAAAGAAAAGTAAAGAAAAATGGCTATGAAGTTAAAGAGCTTTACATAAGGCAATAATTGGCTTTTTTTGTGATAAAATGTGCATAAATGAGTGTGTAAAATGATTTAATGAATTAAAGTTAGTTGTTTATAGATAACCAGTTTGTCTATGCATGGACATTATGCACTGGGCAAACTGCAAAAATTTAATTAATGCCTTTT
>QMIH01000440.1:258327-269028 GCA_003987875.1 Clarias batrachus | reverse complement strand
TCTTCCACATCATGTCCCTCTCCTCTTCCAAATCATGTCCCACTCCTCTACCACATCATGTCCCTTTTGTCTTCCACATCATGTCCCTCTCCTCTTCCTCATCATGTCCCTTTCGTCTTCCACATCATGTCCTTTTCATCTTCCACATCATGTCCCTTTCATCTTCCACATCATGTCCCTCTCCTCTTCCACACTATGTCCCTCTCCTCTTCCACACTATGTCCCTCTCCTCTTCCACACTATGTAACTGTCCTCTACCACAACATGTCCCTTTGCCCTTCTACATCATCAAACTAATTCATGTTCCCCTGCCCGTTTTTTTCCTTTCTACATAACGTTCCTCTTTTGCCTTACATTTCACGAACCTCTCCCCGTCCTCATCATGTCCCAGAGGATAAATCTGTTGGAGTAAGATCTATTAGTAGAAAATCTACTATGGAAATATAGGGAATATTTTAACCTATAGTGTACCAGGCATGCAAAGAAGGTGACTATACTGTAGTTTGGTGCCATGCTGTGTAGAGATAAATAGAATGTAACTTTAAAGGACATTTTTAACTGGTTTCCAGTAAAGAGAGGCCAAGACACTGGAGAAGGTGCTAGTCAGGAATGTAAGAGCTTGTGAAGAGCCAGACGTAGTGCAGATTAATGTAATCAATACGGGTGATCATGGAAATACAATTAAACCCTGTTTGAATCAATCTGTTTCTGTCTAAGCAGCTCACTTGAAATTAATCACAGATGGATCGCCAGGCATGATTTATTTATTTATTTATTTATTTATTTGTTTATTTAGCATTCCTGACGAAAATGAAAAGAAATAACACAAGAAATCCGATGATCAGTTCCGTCACACCGGCGCCTCTCCTTTATGATGATCATCCCCGCTGTGCCATGCTTGAAACACTTGGGAGGTACAGCTGTGCTGGCCAGTAGGAAGGGAAAGATGTTGAACAAGCGCCTTCCTCGCCCTGCGGTCTGTGAAAAACGGGGCAACAGGACAGCGTGTCTGACCGCCCCAAACCAAACACTGTGGTCCACCACTACTTATGAGAGAGTTCAGAAATCTCGAGAAACATTCAGTCTAAATAAAGTGCTTTTGAAATGTAAGGATGTAAGCAGAGGGTGGTTGCCATGTTCACGCGTCGATACTGCTGAATGGGGATTTATGCAACTCTTGGAACAGATGCGATATACTTTTTAAAAAAAAAATTATATTATTTTTAATGTAAGCAGAAACTAGTTTTGCCAGAGGTATTAACCTGGCCGTCTTTGTGTTTTTCTTTTTAATTACATGATTGCACTAGAATATTCACGTAATATGAAACAGAGTTATATTTGGACGGAGACGCTGTAACTTATGGCCAGCTTCCCTCGACAAACGCCATGAATTTCCTCCTCTGGATGACGTGATTTAAAGTGGCTTGTGCAGCTGAGGTATTAACTGCGAGCGACTGAGGTGAGACCACACGGGCAGCCCCTTTGGTCTGCCCTGCACGGGCCATATTTTTAGGAACGCTCCACCGTAGAGCTGTCAGCCGTAAGATTTACATCCTCTTAATAAAGCATATACGCAGTAGGAATACCACCTACGTAGAAAACCCTTTTCGAGCGTGTTTTATAATTAGGGATCAATTACAGAAAAGGGAAGAGCGGTCAGACTAGAGTTAGGATATCAGCTTCACCCTTAACTCCTTATAAATCATCTGCTTAGAAATGTACGTTACATACTGTACACAAGCCATAGACGGTTTGATTAAACTCATGTGTGTGTTTCCAGTCTTGTCGCATGAGTTTTCAATCCGAAATACCTCTAAAAAGTATGTCTCGGCCTTCTTTCCTGCTTAAGGTTAGCATACGACGAGCTTTAGCCTATCTGTTTCCTCCCTGGACCGCATCCCATTTCCGTCTGGCTGCGCAAAAATAGCCAGGCCCTCTGCACCCTTCCATGTTGTTTCTTCCTCTTTGCACACTATGACATTGATCAAGCCTGTTCCTGGACTTCCTATCTCTTCCTGTGGCTGAGAAAACTCTAGAAAAAAAATATCAAGATTTTTTTTTTTGTCCTTACTTGATTTTCGCTCACCACTTCCTATTTACCAGTGGCGTTGAGATATTACATTTTATTTTATCTAACATGCTGATTTTAGTTGATTGAATCCAAAACAATTGAGTTTTTTTTTTCACATGCATACTGTTTAATTGGAACTGTTACTAATAGCAAGGGAAAAAGATTCATCCTTGCAAAGCAATATATTATATTGCATTAACACCACGTAGCATTAACACCCATCGTCCAAACCGCTTTCTCCTGTATACAGGGTCACCGGGGGGCCAGGGGACGTTGGGCACGGAGTGGGGTACAACCTGGAATGGAGTCCAATCCATTTCAGGGCACACACTGCTACACTTACAAACTTATTCACACACTACAGGCAATTTAGTAATACCAATTAGCCTCATTTGCATGCCTTTGCACTGTGGGAGGAAACCAGTGGAATATCCAGAGGAAACCCACCAAACTCCATGCACACTGACCTGAGGAAATCGAACCCGGACCCTGGTGGTGCTATATCCACTCCTATGCCACGTAGCATTACGACATTAACATCAATTGTAATGTATACCAGTAAGCTGGTGACAGGATCATGGGCACTCAAGACTCCACCCATGTCCAGCCCATCCAGTCTTATCCCAGAGAAAACCAGTGCATCACAAATCCCTGAAGAAAAGTCAATACCACAGCCTGCTGCACAAAAAGGCAAAGAGCTGAAGGTCGCTGTCCTGGTCTCCCAATTCCCCAGATCCCAATCCAATTGAACACACATGGGATGCATCGCTAATGTCCTGGTGCCAGACTCCACAGCAAAACCCCCCGGAGGACCCAGACGCCCCAGAGGGCCGCAGCCTCCATGGTGGCACATGAGGATCCAAAAACTTAAGTAAAGTTCAACTGAATTGGAATAAATAAAAGGAAGATTATAATCAGTACTTCTGTCATTCTTTTTATATTATTCTTAATATTCTTAAATTATTACTGTTTCAATGACAATAACAGTCATTTATGTATTTTGTTAATCCACTTGTGAACATTTAGTATTTTCTACCAACACACGAAAGCAGACATAAAATAAGCATTCAAGTCAAAAGCAATAATAAAATCATTCAGGATGTATACAGTACTTTTTTTTTTGTTGCACAGTACTACTGTATATACATACTGTACATGTAAAGAGGAATCCAGGCAGAAACTGCTACGTATTTAGCTCAGTAGCACATATTTGATATACTGTATGTTTTTTTATTTTTTTTCATTTAAGAAAGTGCTGCGTCGTGCTAAAGTTTTTAAGAGAAACAGGACGTGAGCCAAAATTCCTTCATCAGCTGTGCAAGCAAAGTACTTGTGAACATGTAGGGAGTGAAACCAGTAAATACCTGTAAGTATAAATGTTCAGCTCCAGGATTCTGTGACTACAGATGAGGTTTTTTTTTTTTTTTTGGCTCCTCTAAGACTCTGTGCTTCTTTGCTGCCATAGCAACAACTAATAACAATTAATTATTCATTATAAATTAAATAGTTAATTTATCATCAATTCACATCTGGTAACATCTGTTCCACTGAAATTCCTGCCACCTGACACACAGTATGACTGCAGATCGATTCCTGCTTTCTGTTTCAACCAGATGAGGATGGGTTCCCTGTTGCGTCCGGTTCCTCTCAAGGTTTCTTCCTACTGCCATCTCAGGGAGTTTTTCGTTGCCACCGTCGCCCTCGGCTTGCTCATCAGGGACGATCTGACCATTTTTGATTCATACACATTCACATTCCATACGAACTTAAATAAGTCTTTTGCCTGTGTAAAGCTGCTTTGCTTTACCAGGGAAACAACTAAGGAAATTAGAAAGGACTGGAATTGGGTTAAGAACTGTCCGAGACATCATCAGACCCTGGGAGGACAGTGCTGAAGCGTCAACTTTGTGACAGAAACGTCATTGGAAGGGAAAAAATGCAGTAAGTATGGGGATCACTTAAACACCTGGGGACGTTGCATCAGAAGAAAATGGACAGGAGAAACCAGAGCTGTGTTTAATAGTGCAAGTACTGTAAGAGCATTTCCACACAATGTGATGAGGAGTCACGGGACTGGGACTAAACAGCTGTGTGTCCATAAGAACACAGCGTGATCATGAGACTCATCAGGAAAAAAACGACATTTACATTTGCATAATTCCGGGAGCATGAAGATCAGACTTGGAAGGATCGATGGGATAAGGTCATGTGATGATAGATGATGACCCCGTTCCCGAGTGATGGGCGTGTCAGGGTATGAAGGGAAGCGCATGAAGCCATGCATCCATCATGCTCTGGTTATCTGGTTATGATTCGGTTGCTCAGGTCTAGGCTCAGCAACGTCATGTGGCGATAAAATGAAATCAGCTGACGACCTGAATGTCAATGATAAGCACATGGTGAAAGAGCGGCTCTGGGAGCACGAGGAATCATTCTCACACCTTGAACCGGACACCATGTTTTATATAGATTGGTAAAGAAATGATCCAGCCAATAGAATCACAGCATTTGTCTTCCATCATCACTGGAAACTTCACTTGTGCGTTGTTTACCGTAACACTTCCAGCACTGGTCGCAGTCGCAGTTCTGCACTCTGCGAACATTCTCTCTGGAGGAGAAGGAGGAGCGGACAGGAGAATTAATGACAGGGTTGGAAGTTTAAAAATACTCTGCGGCCTCCGAGATCCTGTTTCATAATCAATCATCTGAATTACATTTAATAAACTTCCACCAAGAACCTGAGTATTAAAATATTATAGTAGTATAGTATAACTATTTCCTTCACGAGATCTATTGCGAAGTTCGGAGGAGGGAGGAGGGGGTGATGGGGTGCACCCTGTCTGTACTGTACATCCGAGATGTGTGTGAAATGTGAATGTGTGCATTTTCCACTTACCGGTTTTGGGGCGGCTAGTTTCACATCTTTCACACGGATGGTTTTGTTAAGATGTTGGACTGCTGCAAACCTCTGCGTGTAGATGCTCTGGACTGGGTTCTGTTCTCGCACCTACAGTAGGGGGAGGAGTCCAATTGTTCTAAATGTCTGTACAGCTGAGTCACTGGCAATTTTCCTAGTATAGTCTGTTTCTTAGATATTGGGGTTAATGCTCCTCCTTCCGCACACACACACACACACACAGAAATTTTTTTTTTTTAATAATAAACCAGTATTAACATATTAACTGTTATAAAGATCAATCTAGTGATGGAAACTTCAAAGAACGTTTGTTCTTTGTCACTCTGCATAGGAACATCTGCAAAACGCCTAAATGTGAATGAAATGGCGTACAATGATTTTCACCTTAAGAACTAAAATTTTGCATGAAATTTGCCTCGGCATGTCAAGCATGTTTCGACATAGTATGAACGACCGAGCCGAACCCCGGCTAAGTTGCGCGTACGTCCGGGATCCGTTCAAAACCTGTCTGCGTCGATGGAAAGCCGAGTGGAGTGAGGGTTTTTTTTGTTTGTTGTTGTTTTGTTGCCATTTTGTGCAAGATTTATAGTGAAGACAGAGCAGCATGAGTCCCGAGAATGTTAACAAGGACGAGAGCAAAAAGTAAACAAAGTCACCTTTACAATGTTTTTTTTTTTTTAAAGAGGAATCATAAATTAAGGTTAAGTGAGGTTTAATGTCTATTCATTTCATTTTTTTTACTTCATTTATATGTCTTTTCTAAAGGTTTTATATGCAAATATATGATTCTAATATTTTTGGGTGGCTGGAACGGATTACCTGCATTCACATTATTTCCTATGGGGGAATGTGTTTCGCAATCTGAAATCACACCTTAAGAACTCGCCTTCGGAACGGATCGAATTTCTATGCCGAGCTACCGCTATACCTGTAAATTTCAATTCATATCTTAAACAAACGTAGGTCTAAAATCTCAGACTACACGTTACAAGTTACACGTCTCTCTTTTTGTTAAAGACCATTACGATAGTCAGGCCAGGACGATGATCTCCAAACCCCTGTTACAGATTAAACACAGGAGGAATGATGCCGTCTATTGATGAACATTCCAGGAAGAACTAAAACATTGAAGTGTTTGATTTGATTTGATTTGAGAATTGAGAACCAATATTTAAACGTCGTACTTCTAGTCTTTAAAGCCTTCCTTCACATTTCAGCACGCTCGTCCTGGTTCATAATTTGAACGTGGCGTTTCTCACTTCTGATGAATGCGCTGTAACCACAGGAAGTTTGAAATATGGTAATCCAGAAGTAATCCCCAAATCCCTGTGTGGGCAACACAACTGACTCTGGAGTTTTGCACCAGGCCTCTCACATTTTTGTGTTTTTCTTCCTTTCTGACATGGTCGGAAAAGTGGGGAGGGATAAAGCACGGCCATGCCAAGTACTGCAAGCAAACCGTGGCCGGCGTAGTTCTTCTCGAAGCCACAGGCCAGTCTGGATTAATTGGTTCCTTTCTATTTTAGGGGGGAGGAGACGTTAATAAACTACAGAATGTTTTCTGCTCCAAAACCACACGCAGCAGCGTTTTTGCTGAGTTCTGTCTGTATCCGGGACACATTTGGCTCGCGGAGGCGAAAACGATCGTCTGTATTCCATTATTCGGCCTTTATTCAAACTCAGACCGTTTCTGAAGCAGAACATACCGCGTTCACATCGTCCATGAGACACCTTCACCCTGTGCATCGCTGTTTCTCATGTCCTCTTAATGTACATCTGTGTGTGCAGTCCAGGTTGTTTTTTTTCTCTCTCTCTCTCTCGTTTTTAAAGAGGCATGCCTTTACCTCGTATCCTAATCCTTAGCGAGTAGACCAAGCATCTCTCTCTCTCTCTCTCTCTCTCTCTCTCTCTCTACTCCACAGACATTTCCTTAATAAAACACACACAAAAAAAGACAGCAGCCTCTTTTTCCTCCAAGCTGAGATCGGGTCTCTGATTAAGATATAACAAGTCTTTATAAACGTGTATGGATTTTTCTTTTTTTTTTTTTCCTTTTTAAACAAATCAATTTTCTTTCATCGTTCGACAAAACTGTCACCATTCACGTTTTATTATGTGTTTCAATGCGGGAAAGAAAAAAAAAAAAACTTCTTTTCAAACACTTTCCGTGGCATCCAAAGGGCTCGGAAATCGTACAATAGACCAAGGACTTGCCATGCAGATGAAGCGTGTTCCTGCTTCAGTGTAGCCGTTTAAAGCATCGTGAATAAGGATGCCACAAGGAAAGGAAAACTGCAGGAAAAATTCTTTTTGTTTCCCTGAAGGGTTGAGACAGGACCCCTCGGTGGCTTCTCTCTCTCTCTCTCTCTCTCTCTCTCTCTCGCTGAAGTCTTTTCAAGCTGCAGAGGACAGACATGCTGATGTGCTTTATGTGGGAAGACACTGGCTGGCTAGGCGAGGAGGCCCTCAGACTGATAGTAAAAGGGGGGAAAAGCGCAAGCCCAACATATTGATACAGGAAATCCCTTGGCCCACCACCTCCTTAGCTTCCTCTCGAGTACCCAGAAAGGTCTGTCTGCTTGAGTTCCGGCGGAAATCTCTTGCCGGCTTTGGAAACCTTTGGCACTGGCAGTTATGGAAAAGAGGCTGACGGGAGAACTC
Organism: Clarias batrachus; assembly: GCA_003987875.1. Taxonomy (NCBI): domain Eukaryota; kingdom Metazoa; phylum Chordata; class Actinopteri; order Siluriformes; family Clariidae; genus Clarias; species Clarias batrachus. The sequence continues at coordinate 261,379 of QMIH01000440.1, read as the reverse complement.
TTATTATTGGTCAATACAATTCCTTAATTAAATAAAAAGTCTCCATCAAACCTCGGACAGAGCTACTTTGGAATTCTGACCACAAAATATCAGGTTAATAAAAATGAATGAATCCATCCATCTAGATCTAGGAGTATCTGTAGTCCAACAAGGGGCCGCGGAGACCGATGGGGACCGCTGTATTCATTCCAGCGCTGTCAGTACTAACGCATTAACGCATGTAATTAATCTAGAAAATGTATAGCATCACTATTTCTTTATGCAAATTAATCATATGACTTCGGTGAAGTTTGACCCTAATGGCTTCCCATAATTGCATCACGGTTACCCAGCTGTGCGCGATAAGGGCAGGTTTATGAGATAACATAAGGTGAAACATCACCAGGTGTGATAAACGGCAAGGTTTATTGTACTGTAGAAGTCAAAAAGTCAAAAGAAATAAAAGTTGTGTACGCAAGGGGAACGGCATAATCTGTTTCCTCCAATCAGTTTGTCGAGCATTTTTCTTTATTCCAACATCGCACGTTTATAATACAAGTATATTAAAAAAAAATTGTGATTAATCACAGACTATTAGTGTAATTAGCCTAAACTGCTTGTTTTTGGACTGTTGGAGGAAACTGGTGTACCCGGAGGAAACCCATCAGGCACAGAGGGAGAACATGCCAACTCCACACATGATTGAACCTGGACCCTGAAGGTGCCAAGTGCTAACGGTGCTAACGGTGCTAACCACGACGCCGTCTCAACGTCAAAATTCGTAACTGAAAAAAACTATATGAAAGACCACTAACTGAACTGAACCAATTCTAGTCTTATGCACACAGATTATTCATTAATTAACGCTAATTAAAGGGAACGAAGGCGGATCCTAGGTGGAGCACAGAGTCTTCAGGCTCAGGATGCAAAGACTCATCGATCAGCTTCCTGGAGACAATACGGGTTTGATGAGAAAGAGAAAACGTGAAAGAAACTACCCTAAGAGCTCTACATAGATAAGCCAATACCTGTAGAAGTCAAGGTAAAGGGGTCCATTACCGCGGTGCCTATTTCATGAACGTCAGTAGACTACATACATTTTGAGGGATGGCTCTATTTGTGTGTGTCTGTGTGTGTTGTTGTTTTTTTTTTTGCTCTCTTTGGCTCTCTCTCTCTCTATAGCCGAATCAGTAATGTTTTCCCATAACAGAGATTTGAAACAAGTTGCTCCTGAGAGCTGCAGTGAACCTTTTGAGGTCAAAGAAGGTTTGATATATATAACAACAACAGCAGTGACCTACTTAGGTGGTCAGAAGAGATGTACGTACTTAGAAACTTGATTTTTTTTTTAAAGAATAATTTACTGAAACTGCATAAGACAGGATGTCAGTGTGACCCCCAAGGGGGTAATGGGGGATTTAGGGAGGGGGGGCGGGGCACGTTTGACGACTGCACTGGACTTCTTCCTGTTTAGAAATATGTAAGAAATGTTCTGAGAGTATTGACTTTTTTTTTTCTTTTCTTTTTTTGTGGAATCACTTTAAATCTAAATCACACTCTACCCATTCCACGTCTACGTTCAGGACGTCTCAGACAGTACACACTTGATACTAAAGAACCGTGTTCCAGCATCCACTGAAGTACGTCCAGCGTGGCACTGAGATCAGAGGAACTAAATCATGAAGCAGGAAGGCTCAGGTGTCTGCCACTTTGATGGATGGGTTCCCCTTAGGGTCCCACAGGTTACTGAGGGGAAGACGAACAGCGGGCCGCGTCAGACGCCTGGACGCGGTTGAAACAATGCAGGAGAGCCCTGCAGAGTGAAGAAGAAGAAGAAGAAGTCTAAAAAATCTAAATAGTGCATATGGGTGAGCATTGGATTGAACAGGAAGCCAAGACTACAGGGTGTGTCTCTAGGTCCTCGATGTGGATCCAATTTCCACATTCTTCCCCTCTGCCACACCTAAGTCCTTAATTGTCTGGCCACAGACAAAATATTCGGAGACCACACCACTATAGCAGCTAGTGCTTAACTCAGGACCAGGATGTTTAAATTGGGTTAGGACCAGACGTCAGTGTTGAGTTCAGTGGTATGCAGCAAATGTACAGTATGAGAGCAGAGAAGTGACGGTTGATCCACGGTATCATACAAAATATTCTGGCAGAGACCAAATATAGTGCTATATAATGCACAAGTACCTATATAAATAAAAAGAAAGGTTTTGTCTGTACTGTACACTGGTCAGAACTCGCTCTTTCAATGATATTTTTACATTTCATATATTGGAGGACCAGAAACCAGACTCAGAAAAAAAAAATTCTGTCTGTATGTCTGTATGTCTGTCCAGGCAGCTTTTGTCACAGCATCACGCAAAACTGGCTGGACAGAATTGAATGAAACGTTTGCAGTATTTAGATATCTGCCGGAAGTTAAACCTTCACCATAAATGAAATCAAAACGTTGAGTAGAAGTGAAGTTATGAGCAGTTTTGTGCCAGATTATGAATATGGACAGCGTACCGCGCATGCGTCAAACTGTGGGCGCGTCTTAAATCGACCGCTGGACAGAATTGAATGAAACTGTTACAGTACTTAGATTTCTGCCTGAAGTTTAACCGGCACCATAAGTGAAACCAAAATGTTGAGTAAAAGCGATGTTACTGTATGCGTCGGATTTACAATAATCTACTAATGCGCTACTGTCTCGATGTAAACAAACACCTGCAGCAATAGATATTAATTAGAAAAGATAAAGTGAATAGTTTTACTGGGATTAGTTGATATTTTAACAGCGCTGAAGTGGTATAAGTGAATTTTAACGCGACGGAGTCGTTTTAAGACAAAACTTCATCGTTATCCGATCTGCTTTTTCCATTTCTCATCTGTGATTCTCTCTCCGATTACCGAACAGCGAGTGTATTTGTCTGACAACAAAAGAAGTACAACTTAGTGTAAACAAGGCGTCAGATACGCAACCTTACAGAATGTGATTTCTGTGTATTAATAAGTTAGACAGAGAGTTCTGCTGTACAGAGAGACACACAGACATGTACGTGGACTTCAACCTGAAATA
>QMIH01000440.1:243418-258317 GCA_003987875.1 Clarias batrachus | reverse complement strand
ATAATATCACTGATTACATTAAAGATCATCAGATTTTTTTTTCTACAAACTCTTTAACCATCAGCGACGCTTATTAACGCTATTTTTATTATCATTAATTGAACAAACCCTAAAGGCGAATCGTTGTGTTATTTTCGCTGAAAAAAAAAAAAAAAACTATGCACATAATTTGGATTTCCGGTATAGGGAGTCTATAAAGATTTGTAGAAGAGGATAATTTTCGTGGATGTCAGTGGATTTTTGGTGCACTTGTTTCTGATCAATAAAACTCCATTTTCTTTCACACAAGGCTTCCTACTCAATACACCTGCCAGAGGGCTTTAAAAAAAACAACAGAGAAGCATGATGCATTTATTATTGGCTGCTCCTTTGATTTATCTTCCCAGATACCAGCCATTGAGAACAACTTGACTTTATTTCCCATATATGCGCTTTATTGACATGTAGAGGTCGATAGCTCATTCATCACACGCGGCCGTGCGAGATGCACGATTTGCCAATAAAATGAGAACAATCCGAACTTTATCAGCAGAACAATTAGTGTTTGGGTTAAATATTAAACAGAAGATTTGACACTGTTAGCATGACTGTACGATACAGCCTTTTAATCATCATAGTCATTATCACTTAGTATTAATAACATGAGTATTAATAGTATTTGCTTAGATCAGTATCAGTACTAATATGGATGCTAGTTATGACTGGGATTTAAATTGGTAATTAGTTAAAATATGCTGATGCTAACAGAGCTGTCGGTATGTAGGAGGACTGCTAATGCAAATTAGCATCAATATATAGGGAAACCATACATGAAATAGAAATATCCTTTGGGTGCATGACAGTATGGACAGCCAAATTATACATCGTTACATATAAATATTCAACAAGCACATGATGAGGGAACAAATATCATGAATGCTAAACATGCTGTACAGTGGCGCACTGGTTATAATGGTCGCCTCGCACCTCCAGGGTCTGGGCTCGGGTCTGTGTGCATGAGGTTTGCATGTTCTCCCCGTGCTTGGTGGGTTTCTTCACACAGTCCAGAGACAAGCAGGTTAGGCTAATCGGTGTTTCCAAATTGCACGTAGAGTGTGGATGCTCCATGTTGACTGGAGGTCCTACCACGGTCATACAACCTCCGTAGTCCCTAGATGGGTTGATGGAGACATATTGTTAGCCATCTATTCTTCATTTATACCACAAAGCATGTGTAGGGCCACAGGGGACCTGGAGTCTATTCAGAACACCTTGGGCACATAAGGGTGAATAAGTGGACACCCAGTCATACACCATGAGCAATTTGGAAACGCTCATCAGCCTGAATTGGAATTGTAGGAAAGCAGAATACCCCAAAGAACCACACCAAGCATGAGGAGAACATACTGTACCACTCAGCAACTGTGCTGCCGCTTTATCCTATTCCAGGGAACTCAGGGCACAAGGATGGCGTGCCAACCCAGACAATTTGGAGACACTGATAAACCTAAGGCGTGTGCATTTAGTGATACCAAAAAGGACCTGCAAACTCCATGCACACCAAGGTGAGATCCAAACCCTCCAAAAGTCTCCTCTTTATTTCTTCATATTAAATGAAATTAAACTATTAAATAAAAGAAACAAAAACAAATTTTTACTGTTTTAGTGTGTCATCGGTATATGAATCACCGGCCTGATCATCTGTCATCATCTGCATCTGTTTCTCAATTGGGTGTTTTTTTTTATGCTTAAATGAATCATAGGGCTTAACAAACAAACAAAAACATTTTTTTAAATCTGCTTATATATAAACACAGCAGGCTATGGTCTTTTTTTTTTTTTTTTTTAATTCTCGCTTCTTTGGCTTGCAAATGAATAAACAAATATTGACTAAATGAAAATATTCAAAGCCTCGCAATTACTGAGCACGCTCTGCCCGTGAGATTGGAGGAGGTCAGCAGAAAGGAGCAGAAGGCATTTTGTCGCCGTGATAAATGGCGCGGTCTGACAGGTCACTTCTTTTGCCCCCATTGAAAGCCACAATTTGTTCCCTGTTCGAGCCGGGAGACGAATCTCTGTAGGAGACAGATTTATCGGTGTCTCCATGAGGTAAAACACCCCAAAGTCCCTATAAAGTGCCTGGATCAGTGCGGGGATAGATTGAACCCCCATTTATATCCGAGCGATTTCTTGTAAAATATTTCACACACAGCACCCCGGATTGTGCGAGGAGCCCGAATTCCATCCAGGACGACATTTATTTTCTCACATAATGGCTTGTGAGTAGCTCCGAAAAGATTTTCTTTCCCCGGTTCGGTTCATATGTCGCAGTAACACATCAACACAGAGCGCGTGTGAGATTTTCCTCCATTGTGCATGAGAAACATATGGAATGAAATAACTCGATTTTTTCCCCCTAGTCACCCATGTTTGGAGCAAGATTTTCCTTTTCTCTCTCTCTGTCTCTCTCTCTCTCTCTCCCATTTTTGCGTTCACAGGTGTTTTGGCCACAGAATCCACCCCAAAAAAATGGCTCTAATGAATGCCAGTGGAGATTTCCTGAAAAGAAAGGACATGGGTGGTCCTCCTCAGTACAACCCGAACTGTTTCCACCAGCCGCCATACTCAGAAAATATACAACTCTCTCCCAACCTCTCAGATCGCGTAATCCCCACCTCAGCAAGAATCTGCCATTAAACCCAATTTACATCCAGACCCCCTCCCCCACCACAAAAAAAAGAAAAAAAAAATCGTCAGCCCATACTTCCATCAATCAACATATTCACTTCGCCGCTCGAGTCTCGTTCACTTGTCACCGGAGCATGTGATTGTTTTGCCTGTAAGCCCAAACCGAAGACGTGTGCTTCATTTATACAGCTCTGCACGTCTATGAGAATGGGGCTGCTGCCAAACAGGAAGAGCGGGCCACAGAGAAGAGGAAGAAATAGACGGAGTACTCCTCGATACAATGCTGGATCGCTCAAGCCAAAACAAACACAACCCCGCAGACCTTAACGACGTGATGTCAATATCACGGCTCTTTAGAAAGGTTTTCTATGAATAAGAAACAACCTTTGGATTTTCCTTCTGAGCGAGTACCAAGTCCATAAACGCACACTGCGTAGTGCAAGTGTGTAAAACACATTGTGGTGTGAAGGGCACTTTCGGGACACTGTTACAGCACGTACTGTACGAAGACCTTCGTTTTCCTGTTAGGGGTCGTAGGGGATCTGGGGACGGGACAGGACAGTCCCGGGAACACTGGGGGAAATTCATCTTGGGATAGGATGGACCAGGAGTAGAGCGGTATCTCTGCATAATTTAATCCGTTCTGGAGGCGAGAATTCATATTGCGAAACACATTTTTCTATGGGAAATAATGTAAATGCAGATAATCCGTTCCAGCCACCAGAACAATATTACTGATATTACTGATTTCTAACACTATAGTTATATTTTTGCATATAAAAACAATCATGTCAGTGAGATAAAATATGAAGTAAATAGACATTAAACCTCACTTAACATTAATTTAATTTAGATTTCCTCTTAAAACCCAAACTGAAAGTGGTTCCGTTTTTTTTTTTATCTCGCTACCGTCCTTGCTAACATTCTTGGTGAAATGTCTTCACTTAAATCTTGCACTAAATGCAAAATTTAAAAAAAAAAAATTACATAAACTCGCCAAACAAGTCTTAGCCGGTGTTCAGTTTCCGCTTGGTTTGTTTATTCATGTTTCGCAAATTTCATCAGTTCTTAAGTAGAAAATCTGTGAGGCGGAGCGTTCGTATGCCGAGGTCCCACTGTACACTCATTCACACCCAGACAATCCACCTACACGTCTAGCACTGGGAAGTGGACGAAACCGGAGACCCAGATAGACAACCTGAGAACCCTTGAAACGTCAAACAGACTGGAACCCGAGCTCAGGACCGAACCAAGGACCCTGGAAGTGCGACGAAACAACTGCTGCTGTATTAACTACTACATTATTACTATTCTCATCTTAGCAGAACCAATAATTTCCTTGTTTAGTTCTTTTATAACTCAGGTTCTCACGGGTCATAAACACCCACACCTACAAAGTCGTTAACAGGTCGTGTAATAAACGCGAGTCTAAATGAGCTTAGAGTGAAGGTTCCTTCTCTCCTCGTGTCTCGGGTTTACAGTAAGCTTGGAAACACTTGGAGTAAAGCGTCTCCTATGGGAAAGCCGTGCAAAACATGTTAGTCTAATGGGTTAATGATCCTCTCTCTCAGGTTAGAGTGCCATTAAATGCTGGGCAAACTCTCTCCCTCTCTGACTCACTCTCTATCTATCTATCCCCATCTCTCTCACACACACACACACACATGGTGTGATGGAACTAATTGATGAAGATTGCTCTCTATCAAAATTGGCCCCCCACCGTAAATGCCATTCCTGTGTGTTGGCTTGTTCAAACAGCGGCCCCGCGTTAATGGTTAGGCAAAGTATTTACTCGTCATTAGTCTGTGCTCTTACACAAGCACAATGCCTACTCTTGATGATGGAAGAATCAGACAAAGAGAGAGAGAGAGAGAGAGACAGAAGGTCCAAGGAGCAAACATTTGAGCAGGACAAACCTCTTAGTATCATCTCTTCCTGATGGTCAAGCTCGGAGACGGTTCCAAAACATCGTCTATAAAGGATCCCAAAGATCCCACAACCAGGGTTGAAAAGTAACTTGTGCACGTGCATGTCCTGCCTCCATGTCCTCCAGTGGACGGATTTGTCCTGTACACCCCCTCCTTTGTGTAGCACCACAGGAAAAAAATAAAAAGAGTGAGATCTGGACTTCATGAGGTCCGCATCGTCCCAGCCAACGTCCTGGAAAATGCTGGAGGACACACTGGAGGACTCGGTGGCACGGATTCAGGAGGTTCTCAGCAATATCTCTTCTAACGACTTCCTTCAGAGGACTCGAGGAAACTGGTTGACGCCACCGCTGCCTACGTAGAAATTTTAAAGATTTGCTTTCGTTTTCCCATATAATGAAGTTTCAATGAATTTGTTTTGGAAATAGGGACCAATTTTTTTACAGCCTAGTTACTTCTCACCCAGTCTATAGTTATTAGAAAATGAATTTGAACCAGTGCACGTAAAAAAAAAATCTTTTTTAAAAATCACTGCCTCTTCAGCCTTTACAGGCCATCCCACAGTCCATCCTAATTTATTGATCCGGGGTTGTTATGTGCAATTAGCTTTTATTATGTGTTACAGTTGACTCAGGCAGATATCATCAAGAACGGCAAAATGGCTTAACGGTATTGACAGGGTGATAATTGCCCCGCCGGAGGTGTGCACCGTGAGACCTTGAGCGGTAAGGGAAGAATATCTTAATGCTTCTCCGATGCAGGCTAAAAGATACTTAAGGGTCACCTAGTAGACTCTTATCAGTTCTGAGTCGTTAGCGTAGTGGTGGATTGGGCTATTGCGGCGGAGAATACGGGAGTAAGGGCACTCAGGCTCGGCTCGTTCAGGTCCTCTGTTCCACGCGGCTGCTCGGGATGTGTGTAAGCAAGGAGGGAGAATGGCCCTCGTAGGGGTCGGGTGAAGGGGAGAGAGGCCAGCGTGTCAGCGTCGCTCCATCACCTGTGATTTAGGGCACATCGTTCAGCCTGAAGATGAACTGGAGGAGATCCGAGCTGATCACCAGGGTTTTATGTGTTTATGAAAACGCACGCACAAGCTGGTGAATGAATGCAAGGACCTTGCGAGAGACTGTGCAAAGTGCTTTCGGTCTTCTGTGCCAATTGTGTAGACGAACGAATAAAAATCTACTACTACCCTCATAGCAATTACACTTACTTATATCCTCAATGGGGGATTTTATTCATATGCACAAGGACATATGTTTCCTTTAAATAAAAAATAAATAAATAAATATATGTGTGTGTGTTTTTCTCTTGTAATGCCAGTGCCATTCTAAACAGTCTTCCGTGCTTATCTACAGGAACTATCTACACCCTGCGTGTGGTGGGATAATGTACGGCATCCACCTGACATTCCAACCACAGCTGTTTTCATATTTACTCTCCACCTCAAGCGAGCGCAGATCAAACCCCGAACTTCACACTCGTCCGCAGGACCCGGCTTCCTCTATCGCGCAGAAGATGGCGAGAGCCATTGTTGTGTTGTCGGTACGCAAGCACGCAAGCCTTTCTTCTGGATCTGTTGCTAGCTTTCTCTCCAGACTTTCACCGGCTATGTTTTGACTTTAGGCGAGCACCTGATGGCCGCGCAAAGCACCATTGTTCGGTGAAGCTCTTGAAAATAGAAGCATATAGGAAGCAATGAACAATGACTGTTGCTTGACCTACTAATGGATCTAACAGTGCTAGGACATGTTCTCTCTTTCTCTCTCTCTCTCTCTCTCTTGTTTTTCCCCCCTCCCGCGGTCTCTCTTGCAGGGACCCAGAGCAAAAAAAAAAAAAGAAGAAGAAGAAGAAGCTGGAGAGAAAAACATATGGGGTTTAATTAAACACAGAGTGTCCGATTGGACATTCCTTTCTCTGGGAGCGTACATGCCTTGACGGTGGCACTCCGGAGAAAGCGATGAAGGGAAGAATGCTAAAATAAACACATCACAGGTAGGACCATGAAACAAACCTGATAACCGAGGGGTATGAGTCAGAAGTGCCATGGCACACATCCCAGCCCTTTCCCAGGCTCGGCGTGCTGTTTACTCTGCGAACACACACATACACACACATACACACACACGCACACCCTTCTTTCCCCATACTCTCTCTCTCTCTCTCTCTCTCTCTCTCATCTCCTGGGTTTATGCTTTACAGAGAAGGTCAGCATAACATGGCTTTCACACACTGCAATAGACAAGCCATAGGTGGCAATGACAACATCCCGACTTGCACACATGCACACACACACACACACACTCAGTATCATGCAAAATAAAGAGTTGCTCTGTCACAGCCAGGAAATCTGCTCGAGTGCCATGGCTCTTGGCTTTTATCTGTGCGAGTGGAAATCATTCGTGGCGTAACAAAATCCCACCGCGTGATGTGAAATGAATTGCAGTGTCAGTCGTGGTGTTTAGCCTAATCTTAACTTTGAGTCAAGATTTCCATGTTTTAGATGTGCATATACGTTCCATTATCTTTTATAAACGCTATTATCTTCGTAGGACAGAAATGGACTCAAAGATATTTTGCTCGCAATCAGATTTTTTTTAAAAAAATTTTATCTCTATTTCCCTTCAAACCGTGTGGACAATCTGTAAAGGAAAGGTATTAAAACATCCAGTTTCATCTACAGCCAGACATGCCTCCTGACACATCTGTGAATAAATAAATGAAAATGTATTGCGGTAGGTGTACATGTCTCCGGTTTCATTAGCTCCTGAAGCCCTCTCCGTCGAGATTGAAACCTTGACCCCCCGTATGTTAGGACTAGCCATGGTTTATTCTGCTATAAAGAGCTCTGTCTTTAGCGCTGGACTCCACTCAGCGTCGTAAAACGCCACCGGAGAAAAAAGGAAAGAAAGAAGACAGGGCTAAGTTGATAAATCCTCTTGGTAAGCAAAGAGCTCTCAGGTACTCTCCTGTTATCAGTTCCCATCCACTTATAGCAGTCAGGACGGTCATGCTCTGTTGGCATTGTAGCCGCCAGTGTCATTAGGATCTCTCGCCTTGGTCAACAGGCCAGTGTTTACTGCGCCACTCATCCTATCTTAGCCCCAAATTGGAGCATATTATATGTAATGGTGAAAGAAATGTTGTGCTGTATAAAAAGGTCTAGTTGAACACAGCAGTGTTTTGCAATATAATGGTTTAAAATGCTTTGTTGTTTTTTATTTTTTTTTATTTACAAAATAAACGATCGGATAAGACTAATTACCAAATAGTATGTACAATATGTACAAGAGGGTCGAAAGTATGTGGACACCTGCCCATTACAACCAGGTGCAGCAGTGGCTCAGTGCGTCCGATCAGAAGGTCGACAGTTCGAACCCCAGCTCTACCAGTTTCCCACTGTTGGGCCCTTAACCCTGTCCGCTCTAGGGGTGCCATAAGAAACGGCGCTCTTAGCTATAACTAAAAAACCTGGGATGTGCGATGAATAAAGAATTTCACTGTGCAGTAATGTACATGTGACGAATAAAACCTGAACTTAAGAATTGAATATATGTTTCCTTGACATACTAAAGCACTGAAGTCAAAGCTGGAAGAGAATGCCTCTGTATTTCACTTAGACAGGGGTAGCTCAGTGGTTAAAGCATTGGACTCTGACTCACGAGGGTCAGACCCCAGCACCACCAAGTTGCTCCTGTTGGGCTCTTGTGCAAGGCACTTAACCCTCAACTGCTCAGATGTATAATGAGATGAAATCTAAGTCACTCTGGATAAATGCTTCTGCCAAATGCTGTAAGTGTAAATTTATGCTGTAGCATTACAAGTGTATTTCACTGCAGCTCAGAGAACAACCCTGTTCCAGTGTGACAATGCACCAAAAGAGCACAGTGTTTGCCCAGGTTGGAGTGGAACAACTTGAGAGCCCTGACCTCATCCTTATACAGTAGAACACCAGACATCAGTGACCTCAAATTTACAAAGCAATGCTCCAGAACTTAGTGGAACAGGAACGGGATATTGAACACCATATGGGTCTGATGGCGGGGTAGAGGTAGCTCTGTCGTAAAGGCGTTGGACTGCTGATCTGAAGGTCCCAGGTTCAAACTGGTTCCACTTGAGCAAGGCCCACAACCTTCACCTGCTCAGATGTATCCATCTATCCATCCACCCATCCATCTAGGAACCAGCCGAGGGGTTGTGTAGGCTAAAGGTGATTAACATTGTATTCAGTCTCATTCTTACAACCGTGGCAGGCAGGACCTCCGGTCAACATTTAAACACTACGGGCAATTTGGGAACACCAGTTGGCCTAATCTGCATGTCTTTGGACTGTTGGAGGAAACTGGAGAACGCGAAGGAAACCAACCATGCACAGGGAGAACATGCAAACTCCATGCACACTGACCTCTACGCCCCCTGCCATCGCTCAGATTTATAATAAGATCAAGTGTAAGTCTGGATAAGGGTGTCTGCCAAATGCCACAAATGTAACTAATGTAATGCCACAAACTTTTGGCCCTGTAGTGTATAAGGACCAGAAGCTAAAAAACAAAGCTGAGTGTCTCAGCCTGATATACTATAGAGAGAGAGAGAGAGAGAGAGAGAGAGAGAGAGGCAGTCGGATGCTCCGACACAGAATGTTTGCCGAAACAGTTCAAAGTTTGACAGTTTACACGCTTTATCAACCTGTGGATGCGTCCCTTTGATCTCGGCTTCACCGTCTCCCGCGCCCTGCAGCGCGCGCTCACCTCACCTCGCCTCGCCCCGCTCCCCCCCTCTCCGCGTGTTAATCATTTTCCTCCACCACAATCCGTCAGCTCCGGCTTATCTGCCCGTGTGTCACTCTATAACTGGCTGTTATTGCGCCGTGCGCGGTCGCTGCGTGGTCCTGCATGCGGGTCACCGAGGATGCGTGGATGCGTGGCGCGGGCCGTCGGTTACGCGCAGCGCTGCACACACACACACACACACACACACACACCGACACCCCGGGCAGTGTGAGAGGAAAACGAAAACGCATAAAGTGTTTGATTTTTTTTGGTGTGTGTGTGTGTGTGTGTGTGTGGTCAACGCATAAGTGGGACGAGTAGAAAATGTTTAGGTACTGTAGGTGTAGTGTGTGTGTGTGTGTGTGTGTGTGTGCGGGGAAAGAGAAAGAACCCGTTAATTCATCTTCTGGCTCCTGTAGGTAGAACTGAGCTTCAGCGTGTACGTAGACCTCATCATCCAGCTTCTAAGTCAGATATGAGGAAAATAATGATTTCAAAATAAAATAAAAACTATTTATTTATTTATTTATTTATTTATTACATTATAAATAAATAATTTAATAAATTAAATAAATTACATTTATTTATTACATTACATATATATTTATTTATGATTAAAAAATATTTGCTCTGTAACAACAACAACAACAACAACAATAATAATAATAATAATAATAATAATAATAATAATAATAATTTTAGTAATTTATTTACTTAATTAAAAAACATAATTTAACTTGAGTTTTATATTTAATTAAATGAATGTATTATGTAACATTTTAAAATGTATTATTATTATTATTATTATTATTATTATTATTATATGTTTCTACCTGGGGTCAAATAAATTCGTAAATTTACTGTTTTCGTAAAAAAAAAAATTTAAAAAACGGAAGTATTTTTGTTGCTGTTTTCATGAGTGTGTAACTCACACAACCAATCACATGAATTTTCCAAAGTCGGGTGTTTCCATATCATAATTTCTGATTTAAAGTTTTATAATAGATTAAATGCGCAACACTTGGGGTTTCCTTTGCAAACTTTTTTTAATAATATAATTTTGAGAATTCTGTTTTTTTTTTTTTTTTAATAGAGAGGATACCAACCACCTTGCCCACCTTTAAAACCGAATCCTCCTGTTTGTCATGGGTTAGTAGAAAGGGAAAAAAAAAACAATACAATTATTTTTAGTATTTCTTCCCTAGATTTTATTATTATTATTATTATTATTATTATTATTATTATTATTATTATTATTATTATTATTATTATTATTATTTGCATTTGTGGTTAAATGAATGTCTCGTGTCCAGGGACACATCGTTATGCGCACATACAGCAGAGGAACAGAATAATCCTGCGTGTTGTGATTGCTGTGCGCGTACTCACACACACACTCACACACACACACACACACACAGCCCCTGGAGAAGGTGTTTATGGTAGTTTCATCTCATAACGTTGGACTTACAGGCGCTTTACAGGTCCGTCATTAGCGGTGTTAAACAGCTGTGATCCGGCCAGAGAGAGAGAGAGAGGGAGAGAGAGAGAGAGAGAGAGAGGGGTGTTGGAAAGCGCTGGGTCCCGGTTCCGCACAGGTCATTGGATAGGGTGTGTGATGTCACACAGGCAGCGCGCTTCGGATTGGTGGATGTGGTGCGGCTGCGGCGTAAACAAAGCGGCGAGGAGAGGTTTGAACTTCACTGTCTCAGTACAGTACAGGCTGCGCGTAAAGAGAGAGAGAGAGAGAGAGAGAGAGAGAGAGAGAGAGAGAAGTGCGCGTAAAAAAGAGAGCACTGCGCCAAAGCGTAAAGTTGCCTGCTAGTTCACTAGAAGTAAAGCAAACTGGAAAAGAAAAGAATGCTCTTGGTAATCCTGTGCTGATGAGGGTCAGTGCGTTCCTGTAATTCAGTCCAAGCCTCTGCGCAGCCCCTCAGTGCCAGAGCGCTTTGCGTTTGGGTTTGTTTGGCCTGCAGTAACTCAGCTCACACCGCCACCATGAACTTCTCCAAAGATCAGCTCTAGTCCCAGACTTCTTACCACGCGGGATTTCCAGACGTGTAGAGAAAGTGAAGGAGTGAGTGAGCATCTCTGGTGTTGGTTGCTCTTGGTCCAGGTGGATCGCCGTACAGATCGGCGGCTCTTCTTCATCGTCGCCGAGCTGTCATGCTGCCCAAAGTCGAGTCAGACTGCCTGGGACTCGCTCGGTCGCATGGGGAGCAGGGCCACATTCCTGCAAACATGCAAGGTAAGGCTGATAAAGAAAATTAAGGACCTGGTTTAATACACCTATTTGTTTTTTTTTTTTTTACTTTTGCACAAGACCGCACAGGAGACACGTGTCTGGCTCATGCATGCTGCTACACTCAGACACATCACCGTCATTACTGATTTCTTTTTGTTCAGTTTTGTTTTTAAAGGCGTTTCAATGCGATCATTACATTAAAGTAATGAAAAAATATATATTGAAATTGAAATTTGATTTCTTTATTTCACGTGGAATATTTGAATGAAATATAAAATTGTTGCGCTGTTGAAGAAGTTGAGGCTTTGGAGTTGAGTTTAAAACAAGCAAACGCACAAAATAAATTTGTACATGCCATTACTTTTCTTTTTAATAAACAGGACGTGAAAACAAAACATATTATTTAGAAAAATAAATATATATTTATATATATATACAGTGCGGTGTTTTCCTTTAGCAGCCTGACACGTATTTACAAAACAAACAAAACAAACTACTATTTAATGTTGCCTCAGTTAATAAACATAATTATCCAAGTGGTAATTATACACTACATTTCTACTCGATTTTTGTTTGTTTGTGTTTTACTGTTTTTAATGTTTGTTTGTTTCTTAAATTCGCATTTTTTTTTATTTAGTCTTAGTTGTTTTTGTACAACAACAATAAAAAGCGGGTTTGATTGAACGGAGAGTGTTTTCTCGGTATGAATGCAGATGTTTTTGCGTCAGTTTTAGAAATTAAAAATGTGCCTAATTTAAAAACTACTTTGAAGAAAAATGTAGGCTGTTTTTTTTTTTGGCGTTTGACAAGGTTTATAAGATTTATAACATGATCACATGCTCTAGAGGATAAAAATGCAGCGTAGAAATAATAAAAAAAAATCTATAAAACAGGAACTGTGTGTTGAACAGAAGCAATAAAATGCACTCACACTAATTAGGAATCATTAATAGACTGCTGTAAAGCAATTCAACTCGAGCATTCAAAAAAAAAAAGCTGTTTTTTTAAAAAATTTTATTTATAGGTCATCCAAAATAAAATGAAATCATGGAATTTATTTAGTTGCATTTTTGGGTGCATGCAAGCAAACCAATGCTAATATTTATTTTTAAAAAAAGATATGATTTATTTCTACAATGTCAAATAATTCAAATGTAAAAAAAAAAAAAAAAAATTATTCAGATGCGTTTTTGCGCTTCCTCGAAAGTATGATGCGCGAGCACCAAAATCTACCCAAGTTTCCACACACACACACAGAGAGAGAGAGACAATGTTAAAGCTAAACGTTAGACTAAACGGATTAATTAGTTTCCCACATGAGCCTGGAGTATCCACAGGAGTTGAGCTTTGGCTCGGCCGACGGCGAAAACCGGCTCCGCAACCAACGCGCGCGTTTCTCCGACCTGCTCACTGCGCGAGCGCTCATGAATATTAATAAGCTGGAAAGTGATGGCTGCCCTGTGTGCCACCATCCTCCACACTCCACAACACTTATCATCATTATGATTATTATTTATTAATCTTTATTTATTTATTTATTTATTTGCTCAGATTTCCCTGAAATTCGTTTGTTTCTCTCTCCACTGGTCCACACATCTGTAGGGGATTTAAGTGCTCGGTTCTATAGAACTTTTAGCTTGTTTGCCAAGTAAATTCATAAGAGCTGGTTTTATGAACAAACAGGCGGGGAAAAAACAAAACAAAACAGAATAGCTCTGAGCTCTGGGCTTCTCTGTGTGTGTGTGTGTGTGTGTGGGGTGGTGTGTGTGTGTGTGTGTGTGTGTGTGTGTGCTTTTGCAGCCCCTCAGTTTAAAATGATGGACTACTCATATGATGAAGACTTGGATGAGATGTGTCCCGTGTGCGGAGACAAGGTGTCCGGATATCACTATGGCCTGCTCACCTGTGAGAGCTGCAAGGTAGGCCGGGATGCTGCACTTCTATATCTATAGAGTGTATATTGTGTGTGTATATTGTGTGTGTGTGTGTGTGTGTGTGTGTGTGTGTGTGTGTGTGCGTGTGTGTGATAATCATTGAATTGAATTATCACCTATTGTGTTGGATGAACACTTCTTAGATTGCTCTAGTGCACAAAATGAACACCTGGAGCACCACATCATTAAACGATCACCCACCGCGCTCCTTTTTACATCTGTGTTCAGTGTCATTTCATATAAACCCTAGTTCTTTCCATTCATCTCATCCCTGAGATTTTTCTCCGCACTGCAGTCGCACATTGCCCGGTATCAAAGTCCACTTTATTATTATCTACCGCGCTATTGCATCATCAAGCTCTCCAGCATGCTTCATTTATGGAAATTATGCTTCTTAGTGGTAATACTAAACCGTTTCTAAGTAAACCGCACATTTAGATTTAGAAATGGCTGTTTCTTGTTTTTCCCCCTCTTCCATCATGATGAGAGTAATCAGGAACTCTTATATGAAAAATAAAAGCATTTTTTTTAAATCCAGATTACCCCTAACAGAGCGTCTTATTTACAGCTTGCATGACTCTTTTCCTTTGACACGAGTCTGATTTTTATGATTTTTTTTTTTTTCCGTTCCTTCGCCAAAACCATTAGAACCACACCACACTTTTATTTCTGGTATCTTGCATGTAAACATCTACAGTAACCTAATACCTAAGGCAGGCTGAATTAATATCCACTTTGTTGTTTTGTGTTTAGGACTCCTGTTTTGCTAACACATTTTTAACGTAGGTGTAGTTTCCTCCTCCGATCATAAATAATCAATCATTTACCCGAGCCTGGCTCATAAATGTGCCCGCGTAGAAATAAATAGCAGTGCAAAATGATTACAGAGGCCGTGGTCGAGTGCTTTGCTCCAGCATTTTCAGTTACACTTACATGTTTCATATTACTGTTCCAGTTTTTTTTTAATTTATTTGATTATTTCAAACTCTGGTGCAAAAAAGTGCGGGCAGTTTGAGAAGTGAAAGAAGGGCCACTGGCTTTAGTTGTGGAGCAGACCTTGTTTTTAGCTAGGGTTGAAATATTGTAGTGTGTGTGTGTGTGTGTGTGTGTGTGTGTGTGTGTGTGTGTAAGTTGAATAAGTTCATGCTTTTTCCTGGTGTGTGTCTGTTTTTTTATTATTATTATAATTCACTCTGTAAATGAATTCCAACCTGTTTAAGTCAGCCGCTGTAAATTATAGTTCAAATTTATTGGCTTCATTTCATAAATAGTGAACATTTTGAACATTTCAAAGAAGTGATTAAAGGGCCGGTTAAATTGAAACGTCTTGCAGTAGGACAACTGTACATTTTCATG